>JAMQGT020003459.1:0-15879 GCA_024447675.2 Pterophyllum scalare
ATAACTAAAATGTATCAAAGTCTTTAAATATTTTTTAAATGTTTGCAGTTTCAGTATGACACTGATTTCACTGTCTGCTTTGCTGACCTGTCCCTCCTGCAGCCTCCTCAGTTTATTGACATTGAACTTGAGGATGACGGAGGACTCGTCTGATGAAGAGTATTGTCCTGATGAAGAAGAGGAGGAGGAAGATACAGCCGAGGAGGTGAGTCTTTGACCTTTGGCCTTCCTGCTGTCACTGGGAAAAACAAACCTGTGGAAACTGACTTCAGTGACCTGCAGTCACCTCACGTCATTGTCCTGATGTCACACACGGGAGTTATCAATAACATATTTATCCAAACTCTTAGAGTCAACACTCCCCAGAAACGGGACGAGTAGCAGTTATAAGTGGACGGGGTCTTATACAGCGCTTTTCTGTGCTGTGCTTTATATAACATACCCCATTCACCCATTCATAAAATCACTTTTTTCTATGCCTAAGTGCTTTCTATCTAACATACACACATATTCACGCTCCAAACAACTTGGGGATCAGCCAGGGATCGAAGCACGAACCTTGAGATTGTAAGTGACCTCCTCTACCTCCTGAGCCACAGCTGTGCAGGTGTTAGTCAGCTGTAGCATCACTTTCCCTGAAACAGAAACCATCACCTGTAACAGGTAACTCTGACACTTTGAGGTCTGAGGTCCTGGACTGTTGGGTTTTCTCAGTATTACTGTAGGGTTCTTTACAGTATAAAGCACCTTGAGGTGACAGTTATGATTTGGTGCTATAAAAATAACACTGAATTGAATTGACTCCCAATGTGACTCCAGCTGTGATCTGAGGAGATTTTAAATAATGAAGAAATTCAACTGGAACTAAGCGTAAAAATTTATACTCTTTTAACCCTGCAAAATAATCACGTGAACCCCATTAGAGTCTGAGTGTTTCAGCCCCTCCGTCTGTACCAGCAGCTGAATTCTCCTTTAACCCTTCAATCTTTGCAGACCTTCCTTAGTGATGCTGACAGCCTGGCTTCACCTCCCAGAATGCACCAGGGCTTCCAGAACAGATCACCAACACACTTGAGGACAGATGACTACCTACAGGTATGCTCGCCTCTGACCACCACACGTACACTGACCTCTGACCCTTGCAGCTACCCTGACTTCTGGTTTGTTGCTTAGCGATGTGGACATCCAAGCAATCCAATGAGCTCCACCTGCACACCTCATTTCCCGCCTGCTCCTGAATCCTCTTTCCTAGAGAGACTTAAAGCTGTGGATGAGGAGTTGGACTGCAGCCCGTCATACACCTATGGCCAGGTAACATCTGTCACCAGGAAACAGCTGGTAACAGCATATAAGAACATTTTTAAATACTTCCTCTTACTGAAGTACCTGTGTGGGGCCAGTGGTTGTGTGCTCAACCTTTTAGTAAGCTGGGGTTTAAATACACACATGCACCTGCACTGTTGATCATCTGGTTTGATCTCATGCCTGTCCATGTCTCAGTCTCTGGACAGGAAACCTGATGATGATGATGGTGGCTGTGATCAAGGCTCCCACAGTTTGGCGTACCGCACACGCTCCAAACGCCCTCTTGTGGACGTCCCACTAGGTCAGCTGGAGGCGGCACTACTGCCTCCTGACATTACAGCTGACATGTACGATGAGAGCAGCGCCCAGCGGGAGGAGGACCGCCACTGGACAAAGTGGCTGCAGGGCCTGATGGTACCTGACTGTGAAGGTCAGAGGTCACACTGACACTAGCTGCTCCCAGCTTCATATTTTAAGCATGAATTGTTTTTTTTAAACCAATTTTGTTTTTGAGTTGAAAATTAAAGTCATCGTTTCACAGTCTGATCATCCTTCTGTGAATCAAACAGGAGGAAATAAACACTTCAGCATCTCAAACAGTTGAGCTCCAAAGGATGTGTTTTTTTTTTCTCCCCCAGACGAGGCAGAAGACGATGATGACCCTGAGTACAACTTTCTGGAAGACTTGGATGAACCAGACCGGGAGGACTACAGGACGGACCGGGCTGTGCAGATCACCAGTAGGTGCCGTGCAGTGAAAAGGAGGCAGAGAGGAGGAGCTGTGAGATTGTCAGAATCTTCACTGTGAATTCTTCTTCTTGTTGTTTTGCAGAGAAGGAAGTGAATGAGCTGCTGGAAGAACTCTTTGAAACTGTGAGTTCTTATTTTATTGGTCATCCCATAAGACGATTACAGGACAATAACAACTGAAGTGTGCAGATGCACAATTAAGGCTTTCTGATTCTGATTCTTTTTCCAAACTGAACTCACTGATCACATGTTGCCTTTTTACAGTAAATGAAGTGATTTCAGATATTTGTTCTCCACTGTTACGCACAGGCTCCACCTCTTAAGCTTCAGTCTTTGGGCGGAGTTTCAAGTTTCTTTCTGTTTTTCTCTTCTCTGCAGTTCCAGGAGGAAGAGGAGGTGGTGGCCGAGGAGGAGGAGCACGAGGAGGAGGCCTCATCACAGCTTGGACCGAAGTTCAATGTGCCGCAGGCTTTACGGTATTGATTGCCTTCATTATACCACATTAAATGATTGGAGCTCACAAAAGAAACACACAAACACGTGCTAAAATATGCAGTGAAAAACTTAATTAAAAAGTCTGTCAAATACGAAATATCAAAATTTTTTTACATTTTTAATATTTTAAATAATAGATCTGCTCACTTTGATGCAATAGCACATTTCAATAAAGTTTTGCTGAAGCAGCAAGAGTGGGAAAAGTTGTGTAAAGTTAACACATCTGCAAGAAGGTTTGTAAAATGACAAAGAGTCAGTGTGGCTTATCACCTCGGCTTGATCATCGGCCTTCATCATTTGACTCAGAGGAATGCGAGCACACAGGGAGCAGCTGCAGAGCTGCTGGATGTCGGTGGTGTCCTCAGAGCGGATTCTGTCCTCGAAATTACTGCATGGGCTCCGGAATAGGGCTGCAATGATTAGTCGACATTGTCGACAATAATCGGCAATAAAAATAGTTGATGACAAATTTAATTGTCGATAATAGTCGTTTTTTATTACTGATGATTTTTTTTTTTTTAATGGAGTGAGACGTCTTTCTGTCCGTCTATCTCTGGCGAGCTTCACACATGCGCAGTCTGGTTTTTAAGTGATGTCGCAGAATTCCATTTCCGGGTCCAAACTGTTACATGATCAATATGGCGGAATGCTGTGTCCCTGCTTGTTTTAACCGATCCTACTCGAAAAAAGAACACTGAGCTGTCATTATACCGATGAGAAAGAGAGTTTGATAAGGTTTCTTCCAATCACCTTTAACAGTGAACAGTCATTGGTTATGCCATTGCTGTTTATTCCGGAGCATTTGGACCCGGAAATGGCGTCAGACTTAAAGACCGGATAGCATTCAGCAGCATGTTGAGTCATGGGGGCTACTGGTGAAACTTTGTTTTACAGGGACGAAAAAGTACTATATTTTTTTTTATGGTTGGAAAAAGTTATATCAGTATCCATCTTCTGAGTGTTTACTGCCACATTTTAAATAACCTTATGCTAAATGTAAAAGCTGATAGCTAAATAAGTGCCATTTCATAATTATGTGATTCATAATCCGATCAGTCTACTAATCGTTTCAATAGACGATGACTAATCAACTATCAAAATAGTCATTAGTTGCAGCCCTACTCCGGAACATATATGAGAACCATCAGCAGTGAATGCAGCTCATCACTGCATCCACACAGGAGGTTCAGACTCTACCACACAATGAACACACAGGAACAAGATCCAGAAACACCTCCGAGCTTATTTCAGATGGACTGAGAGGCAACTGTCCTGTGCTCTGACCAATCAGAAGCTGAGATTCTGTTTCATGGACGCTGCTTCCTCCAGGTTGAAGAGTAGAGGAACATCTGAATTGTTACAACTCATTTAACACAGTAACTTCAGACTGCATTCAGACTTTCACTTTATTGTGTTGTTCATGGATCACTGATACATATCAATAACTCAAATAACAAAGTGAAAAACTATTCAGAGTCTTTGATGTGACTCCAGCTGCGTCCAGCTGCACCGTCAGACGCTGTGAAGAACCTGATGTGATCCTGAGAGGATTACCAGGTATGCATCACTGCAGAGTCTTTTTGTGATTCACATGTTGAAAATGTTTTATTTGACTGGATTTACTAGGTATACCACTTACAAGATAGAATCAGGATACGAAGAACAATAATAATGGATATAAACTTATTGGACTGTGTAAAGCTCTCAGTCTAAAGATAGTGAATGGTAGGGTAGGATCTGATATAAATGATATAAATGTCTCTGATGTTCATTGTCCGATTGATTTAAGTGCATATCGACTGCTTCAGATGTTTCTTATTTATCATTGGAAAGAAATCATACTCCAAAAGTTCAGCTGAAAACTAGCTGGGATTCAAACCTAGCCAATGAATTCAAGGCTGCATTTGAAAATTCAGCTGGATAGGCTCCCGCAACCCTGAACAGGATAAGTGGAAGAGAATAGATGGATGGACTTGAAAATTCGACTGAAGTGATTAGTCAATTAAATAACAGAACATCGAGTTTAGATTTTAAATTTCTTACACAGAATGATATAAGTCTTTTAACTGAGGAATTGTGTTTTATCTTTACTGACACTGCAAAACAGTTGGGTGTCAGTAAGGAAGTAAAGGTTAGGAATTCTAATAGATGTAATTGTAAAATGAATAAGGATTGATTTGATGTTGATTGTAAATCAATCAGGGATAATTATGTGCAGTTGAAAAACAGGCTTAGAAAAATCAGATCAGTAGAATCCAGATGTGAAATAAAATATCTTTCTAAACTCTGTGAAAAGGTTATGAAAGCCAAACGTAAAGAGCATTTTAAGCAGCCTCAAAGATCTGAGAAATATGAAATCATCCATTCAAAAGCAATATTGGGAAATTTTGAATAATGCCAGTAGAAATACCCCAGAATCTGGTAATATGTCAGAAATCTGAGCTTCGATAAATGCTGAGCAGCAATCTTCTTTTGAGCATGTCATCACTTCCAGGGTTCTAGACAGAAAAAAATGTCAGCCCGGAGCAGCGGGGGTCCGAAGCAAGGTCCGGACGATGCTGAAGCATACGAAGGAATGCCGTACGAGCGTTGTCTCTACACAAAACACTGCGGAGGATTTGACCGGAAAGAGTTGCTAAATTTGTCCTGGGAATTTATGTTTAATAGGAAGCTCAAAATTTTCATTTGTGTTCCCTTTTCAACTTCTTCCCCCTCCCTTTAATGCTGGTCACCATTTTGCTTTCTGTAGCCACACAAAATCAAACATGAACAGAGCCGTCACGAGATCATCATGCACATTGTGAACAAAACTGGCCGTCCCCGGTGGTAGATTGCAAATTAATGTGAAGTAATACTATAGTGCAGCAACCTAGCAAGAAAAAATAAATCAATCTGGTATCAGCAATGGGGCAAAGATGTGGGATACGGGCCGACTTGCTAATTGCAGTGATAGAAGAGTTCCAATAGCGAACTAGTAACAGCAACTAGTAACCAGCACAAGACGACCTCAGCATGGCGCAGCACCAGGCAGTCAACTGCTGACTAGAACCCTGACATCTGATCTGGCAAATAAATGTATAAATCATACGTTTAGTATTGATGAAATTAAGGTGTTAATTAAGAAACTGAAGAACAACAATGTTATAATGTTGTTAATAAATTTTTGAAAAAACTGTCTGGAGATGATGATCTCGTTAGTAACTCATCTCTAATTTAGTTCTTTGGACATGTCTTGTACCTGAAGATTGGTGTGTTGGTCTTATCAGACCCTTTTATAAGGACAAAGGTGACATAAATAACCCTGACTTCTATAGTAGGGTTACATTGGTTAGCTGTATTGGTAAACTTTTTACTTCTGCTATAAATGCTGCACTCATGTGCTTTGTTGAAAGCTCTGGCATCTTGGGTGAAGAGCAAGCTGGTTTCAGAAGAGAATTGCTATTAATAATTATTAATTACTATTATTATTATTGGATCATATCTTCCTCCTAAATTCTATCATTGAATTTTATCTGCATAAAAATGATTACAAAAAACCTTTTAATTTAGTTGACAGATGTTCAAAAGGGAAGAAATTGATTGGGTTAGAGATTAATGATAAAAATCTTTAATGTTTTATTCAATCTCTGCAGCAATGCAAAATATTGTGTTAAAGATGGGTCTAGATTATCAGATCTTTTTTAAGTGTAATGTGGGGGTAAGGCAAGGTGCAGACCTCTCGCAATTACTGTTGCTATTTATCGAAATGATTTTGATTCTTACAAAGGTTTAGACAACCTTGTATACAAGTTTTCTAAATTTTTTCTTTTTAGTAATGACGAGATTGAAATGAATATTAGGCTTTATGTACTTTATGCGGATAATAGTGTTGTTATGGCAGAATCTCCTGAAGACTTACAGTTAGCTCTTAATTGGGTTTTCAATTACTGTTAGGACTGGAAACTCACAGTTAATACATCTAAAACCAAAATTAATTAATCTTCCCATTTTTCAATTCAGCCCTGATAAGATTGAAGTTTGTAGTGATTGTATATACTTAGGGACCATTATCAATCATAATGGTTACTTTACTAAAGCAATTGACAAACAAATTAATTAGGCCAGACGTGCTGAAAAGGCACTTAAGTTAGATCTTCCTATTGATATTCAGTGTGACCTTTTTAACGCTGTACCTATCTTGTATGGATCTGAAGTATGGGGTTTTAGTAAATTAGATCAAATTATTATGTTTCAAAAGAAATTCTTCAAAAATTTACTTAGTTGATAAAAGGACAACAGCTTCAATATTGAAGCATTAGTACACAAAAGAATGATAATTTTCTTGGGTCATCTTAATAATAAGGAAAAAGGCTATTCAATTCTATGTTTAGATTGCTCAAAGATATGTAAGATATTATGTAAAGATGTTTCCAATCAAGATTGGTGTCAAAAGTTAAAGATATTCTAGATAATTGAGGCTTTTCTTATGTTTAGACTAATGTTGTTTTTACTGATGTTGACTGGCTCAGAAATATCATTAGTTTAAGAATTGATAATATTTATAAGCAGAAATGGTTTTATGAAATTCAGAGTAACAGGTTACGTTCCACTTACTGTTATTTTAACCTAGAAAATTCTCTATCTAAATTATCGTGTCCCCAATTTGAATTATCACGATCGCATAACTTTAACTAAATTTTGATGTGGAAATCATTGTCTCCCTATCACTGAAGGTCATCTTTTAAATAACATGCCCCAGGCCAAATGTAATCTTTGTAATATGAGTGCTATTGGTGATGAATTTCATCATGTACTTGTGTGTCCATTCTTTAAAAGTCAACGTGAAAAGTATTTAAGACATTTTTTTTTCATTGCTGCAGTGTATTTACGTTTTCTGAATTATTAAGTAAAAGTGTAAAATAACTGCTTAACACTTTAATTTAACCATAACTAAAGTAACTGAAACCTGTAACGCTGCAGCAGTTGCACAGCACTGTCTCACCTGTGATGTTAAATGTGAGGTCAAGCTTATTCACAGTGTAACCGCATCAGTAACTTCCATCCATCTTCTTGTCACATGGCGTGGAGCTATCTAGTGCTTCGGGGATGCTCAGTTGACTTCTTAGTTTGGGTCTCACATCATCAGCTGCTAGCATCTAGTTGTCCCCAATGGTGTGTTTTTGTTTCAAGCATTAAAAAAACATTGCTTCCACTTTCAGCAGGAACTGTTGAAGAAGCTCTTTCTTTTTACTAAATCATTGTCAGAGACTGACATGCAGCTCTCGCTCTCAGACATCCCCAGGTTTGTCTTCTAGGGCATGCACTAGGAAACATAAATGCATTGTGTCACTATGTCATTGATCTGACAACATGACCTTTTATATATTTTTGTGGGGAGTCATGTTTACCTACATGTTTATTGATATAGGTAATGTAGATACAAATGTGGCACATGCCATCGCCTCCCGTTGGGACAGTGCAGCAGAGAAGTGCTGTGGCTGTTTGGGTTGGGAGGAAGAGAACCATCCTCTGCTGCTTCTTCTTCACACAGAACACATGAAGAAAAGTCATGCTGAGAGGAAACAACCTTTCTGGGAGTAACTAACCCATTACTTAAAAAGCTCTATTTACAACCTCTGACAGTGGACTTGTCTTTGTGCTTGTCCTGTTGGACCTCGAGTGCAGCTTTGATACTGTTGATCATAACATTTTATTACAGAGATTAGAACATGCCATAGGTATTAAAGGTACTGCACTGCAGTGGTTTGAATCATATTTATCTAATAGACTCCAGTTTGTTCATGTAAATAGGGAGTCCTACTTTACACACTAAGGTTAATTATGGAGTTCCACAGGGTTCTGTGCTACGGACCAATTTCATTTACACTATACATGCTTCCCTTAGGCAGATTTATCAGAAAGCATTGCATCAATTTTCATTGCTATGCAGAGGATATCCAGCTTTATCTGGGTATCACGCTGCACTAAGTTCCCATATTGGCTTCTCTTCATTGGCTCCCTGTTAAATCCAGAATAGAAATTAAAATCCTTCTCTTCACATATAAGGTCTTGAATAATCAGGCCCCATCTTATCTTAAAGACCTCATAGTACCATATCACCCCAATAGAGCAATTCGCTCTCAGACTGCTGGCTTACTTGTGATTCCTAGTGGTCACCAGTAAAAGGTAATCTACTACCACAGGGGTCACTGGTGACCCTGACCCCTGTGGTAGCGAATGGCTTAAGCATAGAATGGGAGGCAGAGCCTTCAGCTTTCAGGCCCCTCGTCTGTGGAACCAGCTCCCAGCTTGGATTCAGGAGACAGACACCCTCTCTATTTTTAAGATTAGGCTTAAAACTTTCCTTATGATCAAGCTTATAGTTAGGGCTGGATCAGGTGACCCTGAACCACCCCTTGGGGGGGGGGGGGGTCCCATGATGCATTGAGACTTTCTTTTTACTCACCTCTTTTGCATTTTTGACCACAGCGACTTCTATCCACAGTAGAGGAAGATAGGAAATGGGGGAAAGATACGGGGAAGACGCGGGCAAGCTGGTGACAGGCCGGGCAACGCGGCATATGTATGTGGTCACCTGCTCCACCGCTGAGCCACCCAGGCGTCCTTTATTCTCTTTTTACTCTGTTTAAACCCCACTCTGCATTTAATCATCAGTAATTATTAATCTCTGGCTCTCATCCACAGTTGCTACTTTTCCACCGCCGAGGTGCCGGTGCTTGTGCCAGTGCTGTTGTCGGTTCCAATGAACCAGCGAAATGCTTAAGAACGGACCTGTGTTTCCACTGCGCTTTGTGAACTGCTCCTTTATGTATGAGTGTGGGCGGGTCCTCGTCTGGAAGCCGAAGGGCACAAACGTGGGAGAACACGCTTGTGCTATGAACACATTTTACGCTCCAAACAAACGACTGCAGCATCTGTGTGCAGCACAGAGAGAAACACAGACAGAGATTAGAGCAAGACGACAAGTACGCACTTTGTGTCCTTTTATCTGTGATATGAACTGATACAAAGCAGCAAGTTCAGCCTTAGAGCCCAACCTAATTCACAGCTGTGAAAACCGCATCGCTTTTCTCATGTAATAAAAACTATGCAGTGAAACAGTGGTAGAAAACTTTATGCTGAGACGGCAGAGTCTTGCCCTTCTGCCACTTTTGTCACCTGTTCCCCATCAGTGGAAAAGAGGCCAGTGTGTCTTTTGTCCTGAGCCTGGTTCTGCTGGAGGATTCTTCCTGTTAAAAAGGAGTTTTTCCTTCCCACTGTTGCCAAATACTTGCTCATAGGGGATTTTCTGATTGTTGGGTTTTCTTTGTGTTATTGTAGGGTGTTTACCTTACAATATGAAGTGCCTTGAGGCGGCTGTTGCTGTGATTTATATATATAAAATTGAATTGAAGTATTTTGGCTCTGTTCCACATGAAACATACAATTCAGTGTGCCTCATATCTGTCGCTTCACATGTCGTACAATAAAATATGACCAGTCATTGCAGGGAACATGCCTGCTCACCGTGTCCATGTTTGCACTCCATAGCTTTGAGGCGCCATTAGCCAACATGCTAACAGAGCGGCGGCAGACGGTCAGGAAGCAGTATGAAGCTCAGCAGCAGAAGAGAGCCCTGCAGGACACAACTAATCACCTGAGCACAAATCTGAAGAACACACCCTCTCCTCCACTCAACACCATTGCTTCCGTCTTAGTGCTGCCGAGTCGTGCTGGTCTCGCCCTCCACCTGGACCGTTCCCAGAAACTGCAGCTACAGCAGCAGCTGCAGCAGGTATTGATGATTTCCTGTCTCAGAAACATGTTCTACAGGTGTGTTTACCTGATGTCATGTGACCATTTCGCCCTCAGCATGTGCAGCTGCTAACTCAGGTTCACCTGCTGAGTCGCCACATAGCTGCCCTAAACCATGAAGCCTCCATCACCAAGCGGTACCTGGTCAGTAAATACTTCTCCCCTGTATTACATGTACTTGAGCAGGTCAGGTGTGCAGTTACCTGGTTTTTGTGTATTCAGCTCTTTAAGAAGCATCTCTGCCCTCAGGAGGAGCTGCAGCAGTTTGCCCGCTATCAGGAGCAAGGTCATGCCTCCAGCTGTTTCAGGGTGTGTAACCTGCAGGGGGTGCTGGACCTCCTACATGAGGTGGAGCAGAGGGAGGAGCCTCCACCTGCTCCACTTGCTCCTTCTCAACCTTCCAGACGCTGGCTCCCTCAAATGACACCTGCAACCAACAGTAAGGAGACGCTTCCTGTCAGCTATGTTTGATGTTCTGTCAGCCTGCTCAGATCCAGGTTCAGTTTCTGGTTCTGTTTAGGCCTTGCCTTCCCTTTGCTGCCTGCTGACGCCGCCTGGCTGTTCGCCACACGACCTGTCTTCCTGTACCCAGAACTACTTCCTGTCTGCAGCCTGGACCCTGCCCTCCACAGCAAGAACCTGAGAACGGTTTACACAGCAGGAGAGGATGGGTAACACACATACATATAAACAAACACACTCCTTTATATATTGTGTTTACAGATTCGACTCTTTTGTGTATGGCTTTTATTCTTCATCGATAAGAAAATGAAACCATGTTTCCCATCATGCCCGTGTGCACAGTCTACTGATATTTAACATCATGCCTCCGTGCAGGCTTATTGTTCTTGGTCTGAAGCACTTTGAAGGGTCGTTCCAGTCCGATGAGCTGATCAGTTCGTACCTGCTCTGTAAGAGTCGATGGAACTTCAGGAAACACGTCAGAGAGATGAGCGGCCCGAGAGCACCTGACAATGTCATCAAGGTGATCTCACAGTGACCTCACCACTCATGACATCATCGGTGAATGTTAAATCCAAACAGAAACTTTGTGGTTGTTTTCAGATGTTTGTCACGGAGCGCATCGTTCCAACGCTGCCACTCGCCTGCAGCAGAGTCCAGCCAGTGGACCAGCGCCCCCCAGTGGACAGAGACACCAACAACATGCCAAACTGGCTCAAGGTTTGAACAGTTAATCCTGATCATGATCCAGATCCACACACAGATCCATTTAGATCCAAATCCAAACCTGCTGAGACTAAAGCTACTGACTTTTGGTTGTTGTTTAAGTGGACATCTGAGTACATTAGAGATGCACCCACTGCAATTTTCACGGCTGATTCTGATCTCCATTTTTCTTTAAGTGTGATCTGCTGATTTCGATTTTCTTTCAAACACTGTAACCAACAATATATACAAACTTTGTAGTTTCTCTGTTTGTCTGTGCTGCTGTGTGTGTGTTGCTTGTGCATCAAATGGGCCAATTTGTAACTAACATTTGCAACTGAGCAGTCAGCCACCAGTCCAGGTCGAGAACCGATCAACCGGTGCATCTCTAGAGTATTCTGTAAACCTGCAAGACACTCTGAACCTCAGCTCTTTTTCATCTGATTTAGTTATGGTATGAAGCAACACAAATGATGGCGTTACCTGGCACCAGAGACTGACCAGTACCACTGCAGGGTCTGTTTTACTAGCAGGTGCTGGTCATGATAGGCTGAGTCCTCTTAAAGTGGACCAGCAAGAGTTCACTGCAGACCTGATGGGTTTGGTTTTTCTGATGGATCTCTGATGGTTCTCTCCTGCAGAACAGCCGACAGAGCATCCAGAAGACCCGGCTGGGCGCCTGTTACCCCCCCTCCCTTCCCCAGGCTGCACCCTCAGGCTCCACCCCAATTACATCAACAGGTATCGTCCCCCAGCCCGTTCCCACAGGCGCTTCTTCACTTTGGCTCATAATGAATCTCTGCTGCCGCTCGCCAAGGCACAGGAAGAGCCGTCACTGGAGGGAAGGGTGGAGAAACAGGTGGACATGCAGGTCATACCTATTCCAGGTGTCACATTATTCTCCAGGTCCTCAGCTGTGTCAGGTTCCCTGCCATTGACTCCACCTCCCATCTGTGGGGTGGTCCCACTGACCGCTGTTCACCCAGGCCCCACCCACCCCACGTGTGCTGATGTCATGCAGTCCTGCTTTTCTGTTGGCCAAAATATGCTGCAAACTGTGTCTGCACAGGAAAGCTCCACACCCTTGCCACTCCTCCTGCCCTTTTCCTCCTGTCCTAGCACTACAAATGCCACAATGCCCTGCTCCACTACTATGCTGAAGCCAGACTACTTCATCCTCCAGATGGTGAGGACTCCTCCACCTCCTCCCACCTCATCTGAATATGCTTTGGGGCATCACATCCATGGGCCAATCAGAGACCAGCAGGAAGCGGCCTTTTCTGAGCATGAGAGCCAATTGGAGCAGCTGACGCCGGAGGAAGAGGAGAGTATGGTCTCTGTGTCAACACTGAGCCCGACGTCATGTACAGGAGACGAGGAAGAGGAGGAGGAGAGGCGGGAGAAAGAGAAGGAACAGAGACAGGAAGAGGAGGAGGAAAAGTGGAATGTTACTGGTGTCAGTTTGAATGGAGGAGAAAACACTGGTCGGGAGCAGGAGCAGAGTAGAGATGGAGGCGGAGGAGGAGAAGGAGAGGAAGGAGGTGGAGCAGATGAGGATGAGCAGGGTGGAGAAGAAGAGGAGGGGAGACAGAGGGAGGAGGGGGGAGGTGACAGAGACAACAGTGGAGAGAAGGATAAGGATGAAGATCAGGACCGGCAGGGAGATGAGGAGGAGGAGGAGGACTTTGATGACCTCACACAGGATGAAGATGAGGAGGAAGTGATGTCGTCAGCGTCGGAGGAGTCGGTGCTGTCGGTTCCAGAGTTACAGGTGAACAAAATGAAAGTTTCCACCTTAAACTCTTGATGTTGGGGGGTTGGCACTTATTGCTGAGTTGCGTTTGACGTTCCTCATTGGTCTGAATCTGTTTATTCTCTTACACAAAGAGAAAAGCAGAGTGATGATCGAACTGTTAAATATGAAGAAACCAGTTTCCTGATGTTGCATTTAAACTTCAGTTCACGAAAGAAAGACTGAAGATCTGAATGATCCAAACACTGATGTTCTCATGTTCTCATGTCTGAGGCAGAAAACTTAATCTGAATAGAAAACATTCTTATAATATCTCCAGCTGAGAAGCTTCGTAAAATCACCATAATTCAGGTCCTGACTCCACGAATAGCAGCTGAGATGATGCTCACAGAGGAGTGCTGGAGAAGCACATCAGCTGTTTCCATCCTGTGCATCAGAGAGGCCACGTTAGAAGCTGAATCCATGAAGGAAGATCAGGGAAGTTTTAAAGTTTACTGTCAGGTGCACCGTAAAGAAGCATGCTTCCCTCCCTCTTCGCATCTTTCTTTGCTGTTCACAACAGATGACGAACAAAAGGTCCACATATAAAATAGACAATTATTAAAACAGCCCATAATTATAGAACAATAAAAAACAGCATATAAAAATCTGAGCTGCAATAAGCTGTGTACATATTTATGCAGTTCGGTGTGCTTCATCAGCTGTATGTACAGTAGACAGCAGTGGGTGTCCAGATTATGTGCAAACTGAGAAATGTAAACAGTCGAATACAGTTAAGGTAGATGAAGGTTATAAACACCTGTCAGGTATTTAAGAGTCTAATGGTAGTGTGAACAGCCTGTCCTGTGGACTCTGGGTGCTACTAGCTGCTCTGCAGAGAGAGCTGTGGAGTGGCAGTGATCTTTTCAGCAGTCTTCACCACTCTCTGCAGGCCTTTATGAGCAGAGAGATGGAACTCAGCTTGTGCTGTGACTTAGGTGGTGAATACACACCTCAGACTAACACTATAACGGGGCCATGAGAACATCTGGACCTCCTGCAGGTTCACTGGTTAGAATAAAACCAGCAGACACATGGAGGAGATGATCAGAGGGAAGACCTCAGAGAAATTATGTCTGAAGGAACGCCCCTGAACCCAAAGCTGTTTCTGCTGGCTTAGAATCCAGGAGGACACAATTAGACATGAAAGTAATGAGGCTCAGTTTGATTTACAAATGAATGAAGACCAAAGCTCAGCTCAGCTTTATTTATAAAGCACTTTAAAATCAATGCCATTGGCCAAAGTGCTGTATTAAAGTAAAAACAAACAAGTTTAAAATGCATATAACAAAACACATTAAAAACATACACACAGAGGGCAGTGTTAACCCTTGTGCCCAGCTCAAATTTTGCACCCTCTGGACACCTTCATGGCAGAAATGATGAATAATGAAATCATCATACAGCCGTGATCAAAATGATCAAATATTCAATCATTTTCAGGATTTTTGTCCTTTAAAAGTTCAATTATTTGAAGTACAGTGATCCCTCACCTATACGTTCCAGAGATGCCCGCGATAGGTGAAAATCCACGACACAGTGAAGCCGCAATAAGTGAACCACGATATAGTGAGGGATGACCTCATTTTTTTTACTAAAGAATTACATAAAAAATTATTAGATTTTTAAAAATATAGCCATAAGCTGTGAAAAAGCCAAAATGATCACCAAATCAAAAAATGTGCAAAAAATGCCAGAGGAGAGCATAAGAGTTAAAACAAATAAAAAAACTAAAGGATCAGCTGTTTTAGGGAGATTTTTATGAATGATTTGGATTTTCAGGAGCCCGACCGGGATGTCAGGAACTGCTGTAAAAGTCTGTTCTGGATTTTACAGGAAGTCCAATAATGTGTACAAACTGCAATTTGTTTTTGTGTCAGTCGCCATGTTTTCATTGCGAGGAGCCATTTGTTTTTGTTTAAGAAAATTAAAATATTGTGGGAAAGGTAAGTTATGCAGGTGATGCGCAGAGGATTTGGTTAACCTCTGACCTTTTGACTCTTAGGAGACCATGAAGCAGCTGACATGGCTGGCGGCAGAGCGGCGGCTCTGTGCAGACGGTGACTCTGAGGAAGATCACTCTCCGACCTCTCCTGGCTCTCAGGAGGAGGAGGAGGAGGAAGAGGAGGAGGGGCCAAAAGGAGAGGAGTCAGGGGAGGGCCGAAGCAGCAAGGCAGGGTTAGACGAGGAGACGCCATCCGGAGAGCAGACGCCCCAGGAGGAGGAGGGAGGTGTCCTGGACGAGGAAGAGGTCTGTGTCTGGACGTCATTTAAAAATCAACCCTCTGTGTCTGTGACTCAACACTTCTGTTTCTGCCTGAGTTGGTGCAGCAATATTCATGCTGTTCATCTCTTTAGCCTCAATATTGTAGCAATCTACCAGCAATCCTATTGTGAGGGGCAGTTTGCGTGTATGGACCCAGCTTCGTAAACACGTTGGTTTTGTAAAAGCTTTGATGCCAGAATGGATCCTACTGTCGATCCAAACTGCATTCGCTGTCACCGAGCGCCCGCCTCTTTGGCTCGCGTGTTTTGGTCATGTCCCAGAATAGGCACATTCTGGTCAGAGGTCTTCA
>JAMQGT020003461.1:0-15094 GCA_024447675.2 Pterophyllum scalare
ATGTTGTTATGTATAACCTACTTGGTTCAGTTACATACTTAGTAAAAAGAATAGTAGCATCAATGGGAATTTCTTAACAAATGAGTCAACACTTTATGGACATATAGGAGCTATATATGAACTGCTGCATATTGCAGTATATTTTACTGTTGCTGCACCCTGCAGCAAGCCCTGCACCCTGGGTCTGTCAACCCAGGATATGCCAGTAGTCTTTCTCAAAAATCTCATCAAACTGACCACCAGGCATCTCCCTGCAGGACATGATCTGTTATCTGTGCTGCTACTCAGCACCTATTCGATGTGCACTCCCCTTAAAATAAACTGACATTGAACCCACGCTGTGTCAGTGTAATGCAAATATTAAGAATCTTTATGTAACTCTGTGAAAACATCTTTCCCGCAGACAAGCGAGTGGAGAAATGGCCTCTGATGGACAACCCCCTACCCACGCTGGCCATCAGCACCTCCTTACCTCCTCTTTCTCTGGCTTGGGCCCAAATACATGAAGACCAGAGCCCTTCCACGCTCTCCGCAAAACCCTCATTGTCTACAACTTCAGCATGGTCTTCCTCAACTTCTTCATCTTTAAAGAGGTAGATGGCTATGCTGTTTATGTTTACGTGCATGTGACTAATAATTGAAGTCAATGAATTAAATCTGATGTCTTATTATTCCAGCGTTAACTGTGCTCCCAAATGACTATGTTACAGCAGCCGTTTTATCCTCTGGGTTTAGACTAACCTAATTACAGTGTGCTCAGGCTCTTGTCTGCACTCCATCTCTCGTCTTTTCTCTGCCATTCTCACTGTTTGCTTTATAGCAGCGTTTCAATGGACACTCTTGTTTTTTCAGCTGTTTATGGCGACACGAGCAGCCAGATACAGTTACATTTGTCAACCGGTGGATTATTCAGATGATCCCAATGAAGTCAGGGTGAGTGTTTGGAGCTCACACACACACACACACACACTTGCTTATACTGTACTTACTATCATGCGTGTACAATAATTAGTTTCCTTGCGGACACAAAACCTTTGGAACCAGATCTCTGCCTGTTAATAATTCTCCACTCCACCCATAGTTAAGAAAATTAAAGTCAGCCTGCCAGTGACACGTCGCTCTGAGTGGTTTTAGAAACCTGAGTGGCCTCCATACATTTAGGCCGTAGGCCTGTTATACAGAAAAAGTGCAAGCTGGGGCTGAATTGTGAATGGTGATCAGTTTCACCTTCCTTCCCGTTGCTCCATGACGTAGTCTGAAACAGAAGCCACGAGAGAGTCGGTCTCAGGTGAGGCTAAGGTTAAGATTTCAAAAATCAAGCTCACATACAGTACATGCAGTTTCTGATTATATTCGGGGGTTAGAAATCTGATATCAGTGTTTTCTTTCTCTTCCTCTTTGTTTATTATGGAGACAGGTGGCGGGAGCTCTGTGGTGGTATTTTATCTCCAAGGGCATTGAATATCTGGACACTGTGTTTTTCATCCTGAGAAAAAAATTCAACCAGGTTACCTTCCTGCACGTCTACCACCATTGCAGCATGTTCACACTCTGGTGGATTGGCATCAAATGGGTGGCAGGAGGACAGTGTGAGTAGCTCATGACACAGTAGATATCAACTATATGCTTTATCAGTATTGCCATCTATGAAGCCATTAGTGGTGCTGTAGTTCAGTGGATTACATATTTGCTGGTTCAATCCTGGGAGGAGACACAAATCCCTTGGAGGTTGCATCAGGAAGGGCATCCAGCATAAAAATCTGCTAAATTAAAATGTGGGGAGCTGCCTGCTGTGGTGACCTCTTGTGAATAAGCAGCAGCCAAAAGTATCTTTTTGATGTCTATAAAACCTTTATTCTTGAGTTTGTACTTGTATTCCTTATTTCTGTTTGTTTACCTCTTTTTGTTAATATGTATCTGCATTAGCAGCCATGCTAGCAACTCTGTTAAGGGTATGAAAGAGCCACAGGAGCACTTTGAGCTAAATGCTGATGCCAGCAAGGCAACATGATGACAGTAAATTGCTAAAGTTTACTAGTGTGTATAATTTGTATCAAGTCCACAGTATGTGTTTAGCATGTTAACAGGCTATAATTTGCTAACTGGTAAACACAAGTGCAGCTGAGAGTGATGGGAAGAGTATTATATTTGCGGAACAGTAAGAGTAATATATTTCACTCAGTTTGAGACTACTGTGTGTCACAAAACTGTTCTTAACTACAGCAAGCATGACAAAACAAAACACTTTGATTTGCTTTCTTCTACTTGCAGCCTTCTTTGGTGCACATATGAACGCAATGATCCATGTCTTGATGTACCTGTATTATGGCCTTGCCTCCTGTGGCCCTAAGATCCAAAAGTACCTGTGGTGGAAGAAGTACTTGACCATAATCCAGATGGTAAGCTACTGCTGCAGCACGGTGGCTGCTTTTCAGTGAAATGTACTAATTGTAGCAATAATCTGACTGAAAATCATTCTTCTTACTATGAAAGAGCTGTGAAACCATAGCGCAAAAATGTAGCCTTAATTCTCTCGCCGTGTCTCAGATTCAGTTCCACGTCACCATCGGCCACACGGCCTTGTCTCTCTATGTCAACTGCGACTTCCCGCACTGGATGCACTACTCCCTCATCTGCTACGCCATCACCTTCATCGTCCTGTTTGGCAACTTCTACTACCAAACCTACCGCCGCCAGCAGCCCGCACGGCGTGACACCTCCTCTTCCTCCAAAGCAGGAAAGGGTCTTTCTAATGGCACCCTCAACGGGCTCAGCAAAGCTGCCAACGGAGCAATGCTGATGGGGAGCAAAGAGGAGAAACCCCAGGAGAACTCCGGGAGGAGAAAGAGGAAAGGAAGAGCTAAAAGAGATTAAAGGAGGGGAGAGCCAAAGAGGTTCAGGTGAGGTAGAGCCTTGCTTTGGCTTCTAGGCTGATAGTGCTAAAACATGAAAGACTTACTTTGAGGAAGTTTTAGACAGGTGGATGATCAGGTGTGATGAGTTTATTTAAGCCATGATCTGAGTTGTATATAAAATATGAGACAGGCATTTTTGTTAAGAGAGGATCATTCTGTTACTAAAAGGTGGTCATTGGTCATGCATCAGATGACCATTATAACAACTCCAAATATAATAGTTACTGATGTGACATAGAGCTTTGTATTCCTTCTCTTTATTGTGGTGCTGTGACTTTCAGCTACTTTAAAACAGAGCCTGAAAATAAAACGGGCCGGTTTCAGATACTGGGTAAGTTGCATTTGATGCATGTGAGCTGGTATAAAACTAGTATAAACTGCTATATTGAGACAGGAATACAGACGATAACACAAATGCCTCTTTATATTTGAGCGTATATTCTTTTCTTTTTTTTGCTTACCTGTACAGACATAAAACTGATGATAACATACACTATCATGTAAGTTTTGTCCTCATTTTATTCACCTGCTGTTGGCGTTACACAGGAGGGACGTTTAAGTTTACAGCTCCCGCTCACTGGTTCTGACAGTTCTGCAGTTAGTCACTTCGTTGTGCAGATGAAACTTATTTACACTAATTTATTTATGGGGATGTAGATGCTCACTTTTGAGCTGTCATCCATTAATGCACAAAAAAATATATATATAAAAAGAGGAAAGAATAAAGAGGAAGAATAAATCTATATCCAGAGGTAAGGTGTACATAGAAATAGAAAAAAATGAATTCTCGATGCTCATTGGATGAAACTGTTCCACTGCTGGCTTCAACCACACGGAGAGATCGGCAACTTTAGCTCCCATGGGGGTGAAATTTAGATTCTTGTTATTTCTATATACAACCATAAACCATTTTGTATATCCTTACCTGTATGTAATGTGATGAAATGTAATAACTGTAATTCAGAAAAATGATTAATCTGAGGACTTTCTCAGTGTTTCCACCCCCCACCCCCCACGACAGCAAAGCTGGTGGAGTTTTGTCTTTGCAGATGTTTACCCGTCTTTTTATATTATATCCTCTCGGAAGTTGTCGTTTGTCTTAGACCCTGGTGAAGATGTTGTGTGCTGAACATGGTGGCATTCTGGGTTCCCCTTTTGTATTTATGGAGAATTCAGAGCTAGCTTACAGCTACTATTTATTTATATTTTTTAATCATGTTAACTAAACCTGTCTTTAGTGCTGTTTTCTTTAACATATTCAGTCAAACGGGTTTTGTTTTTTTTTTCATCTAACTTTTCAAATTCATGTGCGGAGCAGGCTTGAATGTAAATTTATCAGAGAAGAGATTTGGTTTGGAAAACAAAGCATTATGATTTCTGTACAGAAAGATTTGGTGAGCATCTGTTGGGATGACCTACGTGTTACCACTGAGGAACATCTGTGCTCTGTCTGTAGTATAAGGAGTGTAAATCAATAATCAGCTCGATATATCAGCAACTCCTGCTTTATTTCATCTATCAGCCGATGCATTTCAGTGTTATTTTATTTATTGGTTATTTATTGTTATGTAAATACTGATTTCCATCTTGCTAAGAGTGCTTGTCTCTGTATTTGTCTTCTTTTTGTGTTGTACATACTATATTGTGATATTTTGTACACTGCTCATTTGGGAATGTTCCTGGCTTTTCTGCTTGGGCATTTTATAAGTCAGCATTGCTTCTGTTTTTAATGTCTTTTTTTTTAGCATCATATCTTTGAACTCTCTTCAAATTAAACTAAACTGAATGCCTGTACAAATGCTGACTTTCTTTAAGCGTCTCCTTCTTGGTGCACTACATGCCTTTATATCAGTTATTTTCACCAGCCACTTTATTAACAGCTGCTTGTTAATGCAAATATCTAATCAGCCAATCAAATGGCAGCAACTCATGCTTATAGGCATGTACGATATCACAAAGTTGACCTGCTGAAGTTCAAACTGAGCATCAGAATGCAGAAGAAAATTGATTTAAGTGACTGTGAACGTGGCGTGGTTGTTGGTGCCAGGTGAGCTGGTCTGAGTGTTTCGGAGACTGCTGATCTGCTGGGATTTTCCCACACAACCATCTCTAGGGTTTACAGAAAATGGTCTGAAAAAGAGGAAACTACCCAGTTAGTGGCAGTTCTTTGGGTGAAAATGCCTTGTTGACTGTAATTCATGAAGTTCAGAGAAGCAATCATCAGAAGATCATAGCCGAAAGAAGTGGCATCTGATAAGAACGGGCTACAATTCATGCCACCACCAAAAGTGCTCACCAGAATAGTGGAAAAACATTGCCTGGTCTGATAAGTCTTGATTTCTGGTGCGACATGTTGATGGTAGTTTCAGAATTTGGCGTAAACAACATGAAAGCATGGATCCAACCTGTCTTGTATGAGACAATTCAGGCTAGGGGTGGTGATGTAATGGTGTGGCATGCTTGGCACGCCAACTGGGCATCAATTAAATGCCACGGTCTACCTGAGTATTGTTGCTGACCACGATCCATCCCTTGATGACCACAGTGTACCCATCTTCTCATGCTTCCTTCCAGCAGAATAACGCATCCTGTCACAAACTCAAATCATCTCTGACTAGTTTCTTAAACTCGAAAATGAGTTCACTGTACCCAGATGGCCTCCACAGTCACCAGATAACAGAGCACCTTTGTGATGTTGTGTTGACATCATGGATGGGCAGGTGGCAACTGTGTGAGGCTATCATGTCATTATGGACCAAAATCGCTGCTGATCTGCACCAGGAGGAATTGAGGCAGTTCTGAAGTCAAAAGGGGGTCCAACACAGTACTAGCAAGGTGTAGCTAACAGTGTGTGTGGTTTTACCTTAATGTGAATTTCCAGGTTTCCAACACTAGAGGGGAGTATGGTTACATTGAAATCACTTCTTAAATGGCCCGCTCCCTTTGCTCACCACCTTTTAGATCAGTATGGAAACTATAAAACACTGTATAGATTTATCACATGAGAACAATATAATCACACAAAATTTTTAATAGACACTCAAATATTCCTGGTTATCAGTGTAGTGTTTGGGTTCCTTAGAAACCCATTTCACACAGTGAAGTTTCTTTTTACTGCTTTATCTGCAAAATTGTTTTCAACCCAGAGTTGGAAAATATGTATTATTATTATTTACTCAAATGCTGAATTTCTGCTGTCTGCCTCTTTTCTGCTTCGTTATATTTTGGATCCACCACAAGTGAGATATAAATATTGTACCTTTTTGCTAAGAAAATAGGAATTATGTGCAGTTGTATGACCACCTTTATTCTCCAGCACAGCCTGAACTCTCTGAGGCAGCTTTTCTCTGTCGTTTCTACAGAGCAGTTCTTCCAGGATAGCTCATCCAGGCTCCTTGAAAGGAGCACTCAGAAAGCTCTTCTTCGGATGTTGGCTGCCTTTTGTTTTGTTCTTCTGTCAGAGAATGATCCCACACTGCTTTGATAATGTTGAGGTCCGAGCTCTGGGGAAGGACTGAATAGTGGGGGCACCCGTGTGTTTTCTTCTATCCAGGTCTGCTTTTACTGCATTAGCAGTGTTTGGGATCATTGTCATGCTGGAAAATGAAACCGCTGTCAATCACACACTTTACAAATGGTATTGAATGATGGATGAAAATTAGACGGAACTTTCGTATGCTCATAATTCCACCAACTTTGACAAGAGCCCGCAAACCATGAAAGAGCCTCCACCATGTTGTACACATGGTTGTAGTCACTCACCGCTGTACCTCTCGCTTGACCTCAATACATATTGATGACAATTTAAACCAAACATTTCAAATTTGGATTCATCACTCTATGAGACCTGTTTCCCTTCCTTAAGAAAGGCTTCTTGATGGCTCCCTTCCACTGAGACCATTCTGCTGAGGCTTGAGTGAACAAACCAGATGCATCTCTCAGGTTCTGTGAGAGGTCTTTGCTGGATCTATTCCCATTCCTCCTGACACGACTGTTCATCTGCTATAGATGATTTTAAGGCCGGCCACTTATTTTTGTCCTTCACTTGTTTCCTCAGGTTTTTTTCAGGACCCACTGCACACCAATGCTGAGATATGCTGAATAACTATTTGGGAATCATCTTTTAGTGCAAAAATACTATTTTGTGTCTGTCAACTGTGTTATCTTTGGAATTTTTTGTAAATTCAATTAAAGAACCAGGAAAATTTTATTTGTTTTTGCGACAGGCCGGTAGTAACAAAATGCCTAAAGATACAAATTAAAACTGGTTGAATGAAGAATGATTATGTTAGCATTAAGTGGCTCAACAAACAAACAAAATCACTCCTCTGAAAATGGTCAGATTCAAAAACTGGACTGAAAACAAGTGAACAGGCAGCCAAGGTCCAAAGAAAAATGTTGAAAGACTTTCAGAAAGCCTGCAGGTCCACTGCAGATAGTTAAAAGAAAGTCTGAAGCAAAATATAAAGAAATAAGGGGTGGCTCAAGACTTTTGCACAGTACTGTTTATTGCCATTCTAAATAATGTACTGTCACAGTGTTAGCTTCCCACTACATATAGTTTAAATAAACTACTCCAAGACATAAAGAAATGCTTACATGTTAATGGATCAGCATGCATAATCAAACAGTACTGATATTACCTTCACAAACAGGATAATGTGCATGTGCAGCTAAGCAGTATCCTGTAGCTGGGTGGTTTCATTAGATGAGATCACATCTGCCATATTTTAGATACTGCTAATCTAATATGCATCAAAATAAGTATAACTGACAACTATTTAACAAAAGAAAAGAAAAAAGAAACCTTTAACCCTTGCTGAATGTTCCTGCCATTTAATGACTTCAGACAATTGTTTCCATGGCAACTGTATACCGCAGCTGTCAGACACCCCCCCACCCATTCCTCTTCTGAAACCCCTCCCAGCCCCAACCACTCACTCCCCTCCTCCTGCTTTGATTTCTTCGTGAATCAGCTCAGGTCTGTGTGAGAAAGAGCACTGATGCAATAAACTGTTAAAGTGGGTTTTAGTGCTTATGTGTGAATGTGGGTGGTTGGCTTAGCGAGTGAAGGATTTGTGTGTATGTTCTTGTGCATGTTGTTGTGTAAGAAACTGAGAAACGTGCTTTTATGAGTATGCAATCCCCCTGCAGAGTTTATGAGTGGGAGGCCTCCACTTGCAGAGGGGTAGGTCTGTTACATGGACCATGCTTGTGTTATTCCTCAACCCAGAGCAATAATTTCATAACTCGGTAATGCAACACCATAGCCTCATTAGCAGCCTTTTTCCTTGGATGGTGACCCAGTGCTGTTCCAACCCTTTCAGTCCTTTCTTAACAATCTGTTCTGGTGGACAAATGCATCTCAATAGCACTGAAAAGGAGGTCTCTGAGCCCAAAGTTTGAATAACAGGCTGTGAAATTTAAATACGATCGGATAAATATGGTATTTTCTACAGAAATATTATCAGAATATTTATTCTACTTGCACTATTAGCAGCATTATATTAGGGATTTTGAATGGATTCTTAGATTTCTAAACTATGTATGCCAGGCAAGATTTTGTGCGTTTTTAACTTTCATGAATTTACTCTTACTAATGGACAACTTTTTTAGGATGTTAATTCTTAAAAGCTGCACATTAAGAACTAAATACAAAGTAATAGCTGTAGATTTCACAGCAAAATAACAATTTTCCTCCTTGTCAGAAGCTCAGTTGATATCTGGAGCTCAACAACTGAGACTGCAGACAGGCGTGTTTTCATTCCTCACAGGAGAAATGCAGTACACACACTGACTTCAATAAGAGCTCAGCTGCTTACCTTTCAGAAAAAAGGACTTTCATTTTCTGTGACGTGAGTATTTTAAAAATGGATATTAATAGATAATAAAGCAATTCAAAAATCTGTTTAAGGCAAAAATAAAATCCAGCAAATGTAAGGTTTGTGTGCATGCCAATGCTCTTATTCACAGTCAAAATTTACTATTTATTTATGCTAATGTATCAATAACACATATTTGTAATATTTGGAAAGGATGATCAGACACATCCTTACTACAACAGGAAGCTCACGATAATATTCAACGGTGACATTGCCCGGGTCGTCTGTCAGTGCATTACTGTGATGATCCGGGGTGAAGGTTTTTGTTATTAATAGAGGAAGTGAGAATCAAAGAGAGGCTTGGGTGTGTGAAATGAATGAGGGTGATATTTTTAGATGGATGTTCATTGGGGCCGCTCTCTCCTTCTCTCACAGCCTGTCCATATAGCTCCTCTGCTGGTGCTCAAACTAGCGAATGTTAGGGGGATAGGATTTGCTACTCCAGTGTATGGACTTATAAGAACAAAAAAGTCAGCATTTCTTCTAATAAAAGGACTTAGAGACTTTCACTTTAAAAAAGCATTTTCTTCCCATTCATAGCTGTATTTCAGTGTAGCTTAGTCTTCCTTTGGGATCCTGAACTAGTAAATCATAGATGTGAGAAGAGCAAGTAAGTATTGTGTAACTTTAGACAAGCATTAAAAAGGCCCCCAGTTCAAGGGATGATCTATACATAACAGAAAACTTTCTTATTAGCTGAAAATGTGACATATCTCAGCATTTTGTGCTGTGTGTCCTGAAAACACCTGAGGATACTGGACTAAGGTAGACCAGGCAGGCCTAAAATAAATAAAAAATACTAACTTAAAAAAAAACTATCTAAACTTAAAAAACAAAACAAAACAAAACTATCTACAACAAATGAACAATATCTGAAAGTCATGTCCTTGAGAAATAGACACAAAAAACCCCAACAAAGACCTCCTTCAGTTGATTCACCTAGTGTTCACTGAAGCTTAATCAGAAATGGTCTCAGTGGAAGGGTGGATGTCAAGAAGCCATTCTGAAGGAAGGGGAACAAGGAGAAAATGCTGAGTTATGCCACATTACAGAAGAACTGGAGCAGAAATCAGTGGCAACAGGTCTCATGGAGTGATGAATCCAAATCTGAAAGTTTTGGTTCAAATCACTGTCAGTGTGTATGGAGGGGGTCAGCAGAGAGGTACAACAGTGAGTGTCTACAGCAATGTGTAAAACATGGTGGAGGTTCTGTTATGGTTTGGAGCTGCATTTCAGCCAGTGGTGTTGGAATCAAAATTGATGGAACTATGAACACAAATGTTATTTTGAGCTACCATGCAGTAGCATCTGGAAAGTGTATGAAAGTCAGTGGCTTCATTTTCCAGCATGACCATGATTCCAAACAATAAATTGCTGCAGTTATTTCCCATTTTCCTAATAAAATATAAGAAATGATGAGTGATTTGACTTTAGCACAATACTATATGTACAAGTTATATAGAGATATGCTATCAAACTGTGAAACGACAGATCATTAGGAGACAAGACACTTTTTTTAAAGCCACTTATCACCTTCTTTTGTTTTACAAGGCATGGTTAGAAATCTTGACTGGGACATAAGAGCTAATGATGACACAGACATCTGCCACTTTAATCCAAGTCAATAATTGAATGTAACAGGGGAAGGAAAGAGGGTAGAAATGGGGGGAGGGGTGAATGTGTGACAATGCAAAAGAGATCACAAGCCCCCAGACATCTGTTATTCTGTGTTCCAGTCCAAAACTGGCCACTTGGCCCTGCAACATTTTGTCTAGAAATTAGATTATGATTACAACAGAGAACAGTCTCAGTTTGCCTTAAAAAAAAAAAACAGATCTAAGATATACTGCTGTAAAAGCCTGAAGTGACAGAATAAATGGATTGTACAGAGGTAGGAGGCCAAGATCTGTGGCTACTGAAGCCTTGAAAGAAGCTAAAGCCCATGCCATAAAACTTTCAGAGCACAGCAAATCCCCAGTTTTCAATACAGGCCAATCCCTGGCACATCCTGCATACTTGTTATTTAATCACTCGGGGATGATGCAAAAAAAAAAAAAAACATTCCACATTCCAATTTTGCTGTGTGTCTCTGAACACCCATGAAAGACTTCAGATATGTGTGAGCTTTCTCTTATCAACTGTAAGGGAGCTACTGGTGCAAGTCCACAAAGGAAAAAACTTCAAGTAACTGGTCAGATGAGTCTGGCCTTCATGGTCTGACCCACTAATAACATAATCAAATTGAAGTTGCCTTGAGTTCAGCATGTTCCCAAAACAGAATAAATTATCTACAGTATCTATTTTCCCAGAGGGGAAAAAACTAACACACTAACCTGCTTTTAAACCATTTCCATTTCCTCACAACACAAAGCCAGAAAAATGCTGGGAGAAATGGACAGTATACAGAATTCCAAGTATAATTTTTCATTTACTCCCCTGAAAGCATTACACTAGGACCTCTTCTCCACTATCCAACACTAAATAGTATGACTCCTGGGAGTGGAGGAATTTTGTTCATCAACTTCAGTTTGGGAAAAAGAAGGCAGCCGCCAAGAAGAGATCACATTGGAACTACCAGTCAACTAAGAATTTGAATGTGTGCTTGATATATGGAATATGATGATATATGATTTTAATTATCTGCACTTCTTACTGCATATTAAGACAAAATGTAAATATGAAAATAAATATGCATGCTTCATTATAAAAATAAATAAATAATGGTTAAATGATGTTTATGTTCTTATTTTAAAAGGCAGACAATTATAGTTCCTGCATGAGCTGGAAAAAAAAAGACAACTTTGAGTCATGCAGAATAAATTGCCTACTGTACTTTTTCTTGCTCGTTGTCTGATATTAAATAATTTCCACTAAGGTCTGAAATATGTTGCCTCGCATAAAGGTGATACTACCCTTTTATTCTCTGAAGTGGTCCGTATTTGAGCGCAATGTCAATGATTCGTTACTAGGCTATTATAAAGCTGCGAGAACCTGTGTCCAATCAAAATTCAGAGCGAGACAGCGAAAGCAAGACAGACTAAGGATCCTGTCTTCTTCCAATGAGAAGAGCGCGCTACGCGCAGCTTCGTTTCCGTGCCGCTCGGGCCCCTCCCTGCGATGATGTAATGTAATGAATATTGAAACAGGTTGCTCGGCGGTCGGGAGGCGCTCGAGTCAGCATCTGTTCTGCCTCCCCATCATCACTACCCTTCAGCATCCGACAAAAAGAAAAAAAAAAAACCCCAGAAAAGGTAAGACATGGATTTGGAAGTGCATGATTTCCACGTGGTGGTATATTTTTTCTTTGAGCACTCAGGTGAATATAGGCAACAATAACCTGCATGAAGGACAAATGTCTGACTGTAGTTCACATTATGTTCTCTGTCAGGCCTCCACGGTGGGATGATTTACACTTGCTGCTCCCATTTGTTTCTGGAAGACACAATAATAGCAATAAATGAGTTTTCCCCCCTCTTTCTAGTTTGGAGTAATTTGGTATTCTTTAGTTTTTCGGTGTTAAATGGGTGACTGTGTGGCAGAGACTGTGAGGCAGCCGATTCCTGGTGCTTTTAAAACTGAAGCAACAAAGATAAAAGGAGGAACTGTGCCAACTGTGTAATAGGTTAAAAGGACGTTTTTCTTTCTATTGCTTCTGACACTTTAGTCGCTCACCTTCCCTTTAAGTAATGAGTCAGCGGGCACGTTGGATATGAGGAATAAGATGATGGCTGACAGGAAACAGCTATCTTTGGGTGAGTCTGAGGGTGGTTCTTAGTGGTCCATCACGAGGCTGGATCGCCCTTTGTTTCTTTCGGAGCGCTCGGGGATCAGATCAGGGGCTACTCTGAACCGGCTGTCTGTCAACTGAACAAGTAGCGCTGTTTAATTGGCTGGCTGCTGCTTCAGGTTTAATAACCAATGACATTAGGCTACATTAGCCTCGCTCTCTCTCTCCCGCTTCCCACCCGTTGGGCGTATATGACGCAAATGTGGATTGTCTAATTACCCGGCTGAGCTGAAGCTGATCTCAAACACGTCTCATCTAACAGAAGCTGGATGGTCTACTGCTTAATCAGGGGTGGCCATAACACACCTACTGACAGCTTTCCCCTGGCCATGGTCTAACCTAATTAGCCTTGCCTACATACAACAATGCACTCTGCCTCCTGGTGCATCTTTGCCAGTTTTTCCAATTCTTTTTTTCCCTTGGAGGCTCAACTCCAAGAGACAAACTATTCGATCTACCTGTAGAGCATCGTTACTTAGCCTAGATTCTCTCTCATTTTTATGTCTGAAAAATCAATTGTCTTCCAGGTACAGGGATATTAGGGAAAGGGAATGGATGTTGTTCAGGATGAGCTGATCCTTTGACACCATGATGAACCCATCATCTGCCGACTCGCCGCGGCAGCCAGACAATAGCAGCCGGAAGCAACCGCAGCGATCGTCGTCCCCGGCAGGGCTAAAAGACGCTGCATCTAAAACTACGAAGGGCAGCAACTCGTCAAAGCCCATCACATCAAAGCAGGGAGGAGGGGGAGGGAGAAGTAGCCGAGGTCATTCTCCTGTGTCCACAGGCAGGGAGCGGCAGGCCGGAGGCGCTCCTGCCACCAGAGGCGCGGCTGCTGTCCAGCCTGCTGGTGCTGAAAATCCGACGCAGAGCAGGCCCGCGGTGGCGGCAGATAGAGGCACCGTCCAAACAACAGAAGACTCCCCCTGCCTTGCCACTGACGCTTCCTCGCCCTCTAGAGCAGATCAGAACCGTGTTGTCTCCGACCAACCCTGTGCATCCAAGTCCCCCAAACTGAGGAGCAAAAATCCGAGGGGAGGCGAGAACGCCGCGACGACAAGTAGCACCAAAAAGAGCTCGAAAGGCACAGTGGGCTGTGGACCCGGTTTCTGGAAGGAGGGATGTTTGCAGTCCGAGCTAATACAGTTTCACTTGAATAAGAGCTTGGGAAAGAAAGGGACAAAGATGCAGGCGAAATCAGCATCTCCACCGGCCTCTGAGCCCGAGCTGTCCCCCGAGTACGACAGTTCGCAGGTGGCTGCACAGCCAGATCAGAGAATAGAAGAGGAAATCGAGAGACTGGAGGATGAAAATGAGGAGCTAAAGGTAAGGTGATTTTACTCCAAGCCTGAAATGTCGATTTGCTTAAATAATAGCCCACGTATTTTCGGCGTGCGCAACAGTCGCACCTGTTGTTTTTGCGTGGATACTGCATAATTACCACTGCTGTAGCGCTACAGAAAAATATATATTTGTGCCAGTTTTATTGAGCAGATGCTGGATTTGATTATTTCACGACGCATTTTATTTTGTTTCCACGTTTTGCTAGAATGAAATCGAGGAGATGCGGGCAGAGATGGATGAGATGCGGGACACCTTCTACGAAGAAGACGCCTGCCAGCTGCAGGACATGCGCAGAGAGCTTGAAAGAGCCAACAAGAACTGTCGGATTCTCCAGTATAGGCTAAAGAAGGCTGAGAGAAAGCGGCTGAGGATCACAGAAAGCGGTCAAGTGGATGGTGAGCTGCTTAGAAGTCTGGAGCAAGACCTGAAAGTGAGTCTTTGGATGTTCAATTATCATCATCGTCCCTTACATTAATGATCAAAACTATAACTGAACCCTCCCCCTAATTTCCTCTATGCCTTTTCCTTATTCTCTCTTGACTCTTCTCCCAGGTGGCAAAGGATGTGTCTGTGCGCTTGCACCACGAGCTGGAAAATGTGGAGGAGAAGAGGACAAAAACAGAGGAGGAGAATGAGAAGCTCAGGCAGCAGCTGATCGAGGTGGAGGTTACCAAACAGGCCCTGCAAAATGAACTAGAAAAAGCCAAAGAGGTGAGGGGCTGAGGGAAGTGTGCCTATATTTATTTGACCTTATGTGACAGTTATCTAATACAAATTATTGTCTGAACTAAAAGTTAGACAAGATACCATTTGAATATCAACAGGCCTTTTACTGAAGAATGGTGAGGGTGAGGGTTAACAACAGGGTTTATCAAGCAGTAATGATCAGTATTCACAATATACTTCCACAGTTCTTCCAGTTTTCTAATGAAATTTAAAGCGCTGCAAATTAAAGTTACTGCTTTTTTTAAAAGAAAAACTATATAAGCTAAATATATTAGGTATGAGTAATACCACATACACAGTGAGTAGTATAGGTGGACTAGGCTGGATTTGAAATAATTTATATAGGAGATAAAGCAGAAAACCTGAGCAAAACAATCCAAATCAAAAACAGAAAAACATCTGTAGCAATACGTAACTGAACGAAAGAACAGGACATA
>JAMQGT020003463.1:0-10782 GCA_024447675.2 Pterophyllum scalare
TCACAGATTCTTTGCCAGTGTCCTTGCTGACTTCTCTGAGAGTGCACAGCTTAGTTCCACAGCCTGGTTGCTGGTAGAAGAGGTTCTGGGAGTTTTTCTTCCCCTCGCGTCCCTTCTCCTCCTCTTTCTGTTGCTCCAAGTCTTGTGTTAGAATGCTTTGCCCATCAAGATTGGTGGGTTTCTCTTTCTGCAGCTCAATCTCTTGAGGTTCTTCTTTGACCTTGACCTCCTCTGCTGCTCTCCTCCTCCTCTGTCGCTCCTCCTCCAGTTCCTCTGGAGCTGCGGGGGAAAAAAATGAGAGAATGTACTCCAGTTGGAAAATGCTGTAATACTGAAACTGGATGCTGATTATTCTACATTACTCTAATTCACTTGCTTTTGGAAGATAGGCAGAGCTGTGTTATTAGTGTTGACAGACGCTATCTCAAATTAGTCTTTAGCTGCATATTTCATTCTGCAATAAAACAGCTGAACATGCAGCTACACAAATTATAAAAGGTCCCCCTTCGTCTTCCTGCCAAGCCTGTTATTATACTTTCATTTTCCAAATCTTCTGCCAGATAAGCAAAGTGAAGCATTCAAGTATATGTATTCATCAGACTTAGTGTGTGGCATACTGCAACAACCTTCTCCACTCTCCATGGCTTCAATGAAGACCCCTCCACAATGGGGCAGTACCCAGTATCGGCGGCGGTACCGATCTTGCCCATACATCATGGAGCGTAGGGAATGGGATATCTCAAACAGCTTTCTTCTGGTCTGATGATGTTGCTGCAATCGTACAAAACATATGTAGAAATTACAGACCTTCAGAAGACAGAAGACATCTGCCCTACCTGATTTTTTTTTTTGTAATAATTTGTGATATATGAAGCATCACATGCTATGCTAATGAGGCCATTTATCAAGCTAATTAATGTCTTCATTAGTAAACAGGCCTATGGCAGCACAAATAGTCACACAATGTACAAATCACATGGTTGTTTTTAAGACATTTAGAGGTTGCAGCTGTTTTTCCAAATTCTAGCATTGGAGGTGTCTGAGGCATTACTTTATTATCTCAGTTTGTGTGCTCATTTTAAGCCCACATGAGCAGCGTCAAATGTAAATAGTATCATTTTCAGATGCCGTTTCCACTTATGTGAATGGGTAAAAACATTTCATAGCGTTTGAACATTTTAAAGAAAGGAATACCTTGGCCAGTTTCTCTATCTGCTTCTCCAGCTCCTCGACACTAGTAGCATGGTCAACTTCATCCTGAAAGAAGATTTTAAAAAGGGGAAAAAAAAGAGTAAATGTCTGTGAACAAACTGGTGTCTTATAATGAAGCTGGATCTATCACATTACCTCATCATATGTCTCCACTTTTCTAACCTTCTTTATTTCTTCCTCCTCCTCTTCCTCCTCGTCCTCTGGTTGCTCGTCACTGTCGTCATCGTCGTCGTCGTCATCTTCGCTGTCTCCACCCAGTTTCCTCTTGCGTTTGGTGGCTGAGGACGGAGTGCCAATGGACTGGTTCTCTTCCACACCCATACTGGCCTCCCGCTTCCCAGTTCGTTTGGCATAAATGGTTCTCAACCTGGATAAACACACAGGAGTTTAGTCTGATCATGTACAGAGAACAAAATCACTATTCTTTAGTGTTAAAGAAAAACTTACTTCTTCAGTTTTCCCTCCATAATGATCTTGTCCTTCCTCATGTTTGCCATCTGATCCAGGTTCTTCTCAATCTCACTGCATGAGAAAATGCAATTTTATTAGTTGCAGCTGTGACAGTGTACATCTATTGTTTTAATCTTAAAAACTAATAAATATAATGAGTAAAAGTTCATGCAGGCTGGCTACCACTTACAACCAAAGGGGGGAAAAAAAAGCTTAATATAACAGCTGGTACCCCAGAGCACAAATTAATACTTTTATTATTTCCTTACAATAAAAAGGATTGCAAATTACTGCTCCCTAGTGCAGCTTTATTAATTGTTCTCCACTGTATCAATAAAAATATCACTGGCTCAGAAATAATTTGAGCATTAAGCAAAATAAAAACACATATACTGCATTACCAATTGGTAAAAAGAAGTATTAGCTTTCTAATTCTGTCTTTTAATTATGTCACTTCATAGGAAGGGAAAATATTACAGAAAACTGACACATCCAACACTGGCATACAGTTATATGCAAAAGTCTTGAGTCACCCCTTATTTGTTTATATTTTGCTAGGAAAATGGGATTGCAGTGATTTATTGAAACACGCAAACATACATGGAAGTACAGCAGATAAGGCAAAAACAGAGTTTGTACAATTCTAACAGGCTTCAAAGTCAATATTTGGTGTGACCACCTTTATCCTTCAACACAGCCTGAACTCTCTGAGGCAGCCTTTTTTCTCATTTCTTTAAGTAGTCTTCAGGAATAGTTCTCCAGGCTTCTTGAAGAACATTCAAAGCTCTTCTTTGGATGTTGGTTGCCCTTTGTTCTGTTCTCTGTCAACATGATCCCACATCCCAATAATGTTGAGATCTGGGCTCTGGAAAGGCAATCCATGACTGATAGTGTTCCATTGTGTGTTTTTCTATTGAGGTACACTTTTACTGCATTGGCAGTGAGTTTGGGGTCATTTTCATGCTGAAAAATGAAACCACTGCCAGTCAGACTCTTTGTAGATGATATCGCCTGGTGGATCAAATCCTGATGGTAGTTTTCAACACTCATAATTCCATCAATTTTGACAAGATCCCCAAGATGACAGAGCCTCCTCCTTGTTTTACAGATGGCTGCAGACTCTCACTGTTGTACCTCTCTCCTGACCTTGTCTGTATATAATGATGGTGATTTGGACAAAAAATTTCAAATCTGGATTCATCACTCCATAAGACCTGTTGCCACTGACTTTCAGTCCAGTTAATTTGGCATACCTCAGCCTTTTCTCCCTGTTTCCCGTCATTGAGACTTCTTAACAGTCACCCTTCCACTGAGACTACTTCTGATGAGGCATTCGTAAACAGTAGATAGATCAACTGAAGGATCAGCTGCATCTCTCAGGTCCTGTGTCAGGTCTTTGCTGGAATTTTTCCTATTTCTTAAGGACATGATTTTCAGACACTGTTCATCTGCTGTAGATAGTTCTTTAGGTCTGCCACTATTTCTGTCCTCTACTTGTCCATTTTTTTTTAAAGACACACTGGGCATCATGCTGCAATCTGCCAAATTTCCAGCTAACAGCTCTTTGGAAATCAGTTTGTTGCTGCAAAAATACTATTTTATGCCTGTCAAATTGTTTTATCATCATTTTATTATAGTTTTAACTAAATAACTGGGAACAAATTATGTGTTTTTGCAACAGGATGCTAGACTTTCAGAAAGCTTGGAGAACTATTGCTCAAGACCACTTTAAAAAAAATATAAGAAAGTCTGGTTCTTTCAAAACAAAATAAGACTCAAGACTTTTGCACAATATTGCGGAATACTTAAAAGCGGTCAGTACAGTTTTCTGCTGTTTCACCTACCTGATGACAGCTTTGCTGCAGGCCAGCTCATTAGCCAAGAACCCCAGAATTGAGGCCTTCTGAGCAGGCGTATGAGCCTGAAAGGCTTTTGTCTTCAAACTAAGAGCCAAAGGAGCCAATTCTGTATTTGCGCAATGAGCTCCCATGTACATCTGCAGCACCTCAGAGACATTATCCCTGTTGATGCCAACATTAGTCAGGTGGTCCCCCAGCATGGTTTTTGTCTGATAGAGAGAAGGATGACAGCAAAGTGGAAACATTGGTGAACACTTTCTCAGCAAATTTAACTAATTCAGTTCCTTAGCTTGTTACTTGACATTTCTGCAATAACAGCAATGCAATGCACATTTTCATCTATTTAAAAAATATACAAAAGTACCTATGCCTTTAATCAAAAACTCAAATATAATAATGATAAGCAATAAAATAATGTCAATGTATCAAATGTAAAAATGCAGATTTTGAAGAGTGGCCCCTTTCAGTCTAAATAACTTTGTGCAGGATCTTTATAATCCTAAATCTAGTCCTAAATCTAGATGACAAAACTACTTAATTACATATGGTGATATTGTTAATCTACTGGATCTAATGGATCATATTTACTAACTTTATCATGTCTCAGCTACAAGCCTAAAGCTGAGTCAGCTGATTCAAAAGTAGCTCACCTTTTGTCCAGGTGGCAAACCGGGATCACAGACTGCCAAAGAAAGCAGTTTAACCAGAAGGTCTTGAACTTGGCCCATGCTGTCCCCCACATTAAGCAAGCCTTCCTGTAGCATTCCCAGTGTAGGCACATCCGTATTCACATCAAGTCCCAAAACCTTTCCAAAGCCTCGCAGGAATTGCATGAGCATCAGGCAGTCCGACACGGCACGTCCTGGTAGGATGAGGCCGGGAATCCGGGAGAATTCAGGGAGAGCCTGGATACAGGAACATGGGTAAAATCGGGACTGTTTTTGTTCATAGTAAAATAATTTCATGAAACTTAGAATTTTGATTAACTTTTGGAAAAATTGTAAAAGCTGTTATGTTACCTGTGTGATTGAAACAGTAATAACGGCTCATTTTTTATACTGTGCAGTATGCAATTTTAACCACTTGAGGGCACACATTTCCACATAAAAATGCTCAGTAGCATGTGGTCTCAGGTAAAACTGTCCACTCAATAATAATATTATATTATAATAATAATAATGATAATAATAGTAATAGATAATAATAATAATAATAATAATAATAATAATAATGTACCTTATGATCAGACAGACACATATCTTCATTTGGCTTCTTCAGTTCCCTCGCTATCTCCAGCTCCAGCCTTCGTTGCTCCAGTTTACGCTCTTTGTTCAGACGCTTCTCATCCCTTTTCTCCTGCCGCAAGCGTTCACGCTCCTAGAAAGACCAAAATTCAAGGGAGCATTAGGAAAGCAAAATGTGTATGTATGCATTTGTGTGTGTGTGTGTGCGTGCGTGTGTGCGAGAGAAAACAGACAAGAAGGTTTACTTGAGTTTGCTGAGCAGTGTTAGAATTCAGCCTAATGCTGCTGTGCATTCAAAGGAAAAGTGCTTGAGGGCCAAAATCTTTTGACTTGGTAAGTGTGCGGGAAAAAAAAATGAATGAAGGAAAAGGGCACACATAAAGGAGAGGAAGCAGGAATCCATCGAGGGAATAATGACTTAGGCTCTTTTTATGGAGTGGACTGTGCACCTGTGTGTGTTTCTGCATTTATTTGCGTGCATATGGGCTACCTCTGCTTTCTTGCGAGCCTCAACAGCCTTCATCAGCATAACATGTTGCCTCCTCCTTTCCCTCTCCTAAAGGGACAAAAAACAGGGAAACATTAAGAAGCACACATTGTACATACAGTAGCCGAGGCCAACTTTAGTTTATTATGTATTAATGTAAAACTGTGATGCACTAAATTCAGTAGAGGCACCATACTTGAACAAACACAGGACAATGCTTCACATGTATACACTTTCACATGTATGGTGGAAGCATAAGTGAAGAGTACAGTAGTACAATGACAACCAAAAAGCAACACATAGATGCGGTACAAAATAGATGTGATGACAGGCTCAAAAAGAGAAGCAGCTGGAATCGGTGACGGCGCCTCTAAACTAGAGCTGACACAACAAAAGCAACAAAACACTAGTTGCCGGAAGTCATCTGATATGCCACATGTCATTAGAGTTATAATAAAAACAATAAATTCTGTTACATGAATCAATGCTATCACTTTTTTGACACATCATCCCAGTAATATTTGGTGGTGGTGGTGGTGGGGGTTACAAAGAGGAATGGATTGTGAGGTGTAACTACAAACTGAGCAGTTTCACTTCAGTGGTTTTGGCAGCTTAAGTGTTAGCACACTGTGTGACTGCTGAGGATGAGACATCTATGTTGTTCTTTGGTGCATGATACACAGTCTACTGCCAAAGGGCACAGGAATCACTGGTGACTGACTATCATTTTATTTGATCTCTTAAGGTTTCCCGCTCCACCATATCAGGCTGTCATTCCCTCTGTGATCCACCAGAAAGACACAATTGCCACTATTAGGGCTTGCCAAGGACATTTCCAGTTCTCGCTGACTAAAATGGACTGTTTTGTGAGGACTGTTTTGTCATTGTGATAAACAAAACAGGCTAGATGCCAAGCACTCTGCTGCAATATTTCTTTGTGCTTATTTGTTTGATTTATCTACAAATGGAAAACTTGAAAATGACAGAAAGCCTGTGGCATTCAGCTTTTTCCAATTCATCAAAAACAACAAATATGTTAAAGGCTTTTATGATAATAAACTGTGATAAATCAAATGCAATACAGCTACATGTGACAACTTTAAACACCGGGATTAAACACGCATCTTCATTTTGAACACTATATTGCACAAGAGGTTGATGCAGTAATGGGTTCAGTCCACTGTAAAACAGAAAGGCAAACCTTTAGATTCAGCTGCGACTGCATGTGTATGAGTAAGAAGGGCTACAAGCAGGAGAGCCAGGCCAAATAAAAAGCTACATAGAACCATACAGTCCCCATGGTGGAGATGATTGTATTCTTGTTCTAGTGTTTTGTTTTGTTTTGGGTTTTTTTCAATGTCTTTTTTTTCATGCAAAGGCTGCAAGGTACCCGCACCAAACTGGTGGGAAATCTGCCTGTAAGTGTCTCCACCATGAAGACAAAATGACTCTCAGTAGCTGTTTTCATTCATTGTGCAGAGTACAGGAACAGTGAATGACAGAGAGGCTGGGATGGGGCAGGTTAAAGTCCAGCACTCTGTGGACTGCAGAACAGATGCACGGACGAACAGACACAAGCTCAATGTCTGGGCCGAAATCGTCAAGCACTCACGGGTAACACAGGCTACTCCAATAAAACAGTTAGGACAATGTATGTGATGGATGGAACTCTTCGAGCGCACTTTCAGACAGTGAGTGTGGATTGGCTAGCAGTCTTTGCAATGCATTCTGAGTAGAAGGGGAGGATGGGGAGGGGGACAGAAGCTGCCTGGCCACCGTGACAGGGTCAGTTGTCCCTCAGGACGAGCAGATGGAGGCAGCATACTGACTCTTTTTCTCTTTGTTGGTTTTGCTGGAAAGCCATGCAGAAGAATGTAGTATGACAGCAGCCAGTGCTACACTTAATGCATTGCTATGACAACCATAACACAACCAGTTACACGATGCAGGTGTTAGATGTACAAAAATAAACATACCCATACCATATCTAGTCTATGCCTCTCCAACTCCTGGCAGAGAGAGTTGGCAAAATATTATGGAACAGAAGTAATATCCAATACCAAAAAGCATGGCGTTTAATAAAGAGAAATACTCAGGAATATGTACACACACTCACACATGCCTATATTTAAATACACGTTGATGCACCCACACACACACACACACACCTGCAAATTCTTATACAAGTTGAGGTAAATGGTTTTATTCAGTAGTAACTATTAGGTTCAAGAGGCTCAGTAAGTTGTTACAAGTGCCTACCTGTTGTTTGAGCATCTCGGCCTGCTGTCTCCTCAACTCTTTCTCCTTGAAGGCAAGAATAAGAAGACGAGAGAAAAATCAATATGCATCCGTTATATTAATATCATGAAAAGTATACAGGCTGATGGAAAAGTCCCACAACACGGTACATGAATTATAAAATTTAATTAACAGGATTTTTTTTTGTAACTAAAATAAATGGTATACCACAATTTTACATATTTTTTTCAAGAGTTTAATTGAAGGATACCTTTATGCGCTTTTCAGCCTCCAGTATTTTGGCATTGGCAGCTTCTTCCTTCTTTTTCCGTTTGGCCTGAGAACAAAGGTTAAAGTCAAGAATCACAGAGACATACATCATTCAAGCACATCAAGTCCAATCAGTCCTGGGCTTTGCAGCACTTTAACTGATTGTATGTAGTTTTCTGGTTTGAGCAAAGATTTCATGCTCCTGAATGCCAGTCAAATTTGTAAAACACAGCAAATGAATAATGTATCTCTTTAACACGTAATTGTGAAAATGTTGAAGCCTCCTGTTAAGAGTGGCTTGCCAACCGTGTCAACTCAAAATTGATTTAGTCCTGCTAAAACACTTTGAAGCTCCTACAGTATAATTGTGTGCCCCTGCGTGTGTGTGTTTGTGTGAATGTGTATGCATCCTTGGATGTGTTTGTGTGTGGAAAAACAGCACCTTTTTTTTCCCCTCGACCCACTTATGCTAAACTGTTACTGTTGTCTGATGAAAAAAAGACTTTTCTGTCCAATTTAAATAAGGTCTGAAGAGGCAGCAACAGCCATTTTAATATTCAACAGCCGTCAACCAAGACCAATTTAGCATTAGTTCCATGTGGAATTATGCCTAAGAAGACGCAACTCCCTCCAATGCATGCTGCTGTTCAGTAATGAGCTTTAGGAAGATTAAAACACTATAGACTGAGGGGCTGTAGCTATCCAGGAATGTTCTGCTTAATCAGAGGTGCTGCTGGATCAGATTCTGTACCTCCAAAATTTGCTGCGCTCTGAGTTCCTTCTCCATCCGAATTTGCTGAATACGCTTGATCTTTTCCTGTAAAAAAAACAAAACAAAAAAAAACATAATCTCTTAATATTTTAGACATCCCCAGATAAAATCACTTTCCAACAACTCTATTCCAATTGGGTTGGGCAGAAAGTCACAACAACAAGTTTAGCACTACAAGTAATAATGGTAATTGAAAAGTAAGCTTTAAAGGATCAAAAAATAACAATTCAACATTTCCAGCAGTGCTCACAGGGAGTGTGTGTGTCAGGACACTTAGATAAGGAAAAGAAGGGAAAAATGCTGTCAGCACACCCGCAAAGAAGACCCACCTGCTGCTTGAGAATCTTGATCTGCTCTTTCTGCTTCCTTCTCTCCTCTGCTGCCATGATAGCTACAAGAGTAGAGTCAGTGTTACATTAGTGTCTAGAAAAATGACCTATAAAACACGGTCTTCCAACCGCATTCATATCTGAGAGATTTGGAGTTGCTCCTCTTCATTTATTTAAGAGGTCTCACTGAGATCACAATGTATTTTTTAAAAAGGCACGGAGAAATTCAGAGAATGAGATTAAAACCAAGTACTGTAAAAAAAATAAGGCTGTGACGTGAAACAATCAACATGTACAGGCACACTCATTAAAACGGCACATTTTAATCAGAATCTAAACAACAGTGTTAATACCTTTACATCCACAGGGCTGTAGGGTTATCTCATGATTATGTTTCAATCCTAATTTTTAGGTCTGAATGGCATTAACACTCAGGCCAAAAAAAAAAAAAAAGGCATTGACATTTGTGCTTATTTGTGGTTAATTTGTGGTTATTTAAGATTTACTTGTGCAGGAACTCTCAGTGAACTCAAGATCTCTTGTGTAGGTCAGGCCAGAAAATTAATTACAGATACTAGTGGATCACTCAGTTCATCATGAATCAATTAACTCAAAACAAACAACACATACAGACAAATGGCCACACCAATTGAAAGAGTCTCAGAAGTGATCAGACATAAAACCTCTCAGAGAAGCTACTGTACTGGAATGAGCTACAGCTGCAGCTCATGCCAGTTTGAATGTATTTTGTATTTTATGCTTTTATTTTGTGGTTACAGTCTGTAATTTGGTCCTAAATATCTCAGCAGCTGATGGTCTCTTCATGCTAGTAAAGACCACCCAACTTTTTCATCAAGCTCACAGCAGTAAGGTGAATGAAAATGCTGTCTTGTTTAATGAATTGAATGGCACAGTGATTGGCTTTGTTTAATGGTTTTAAGGAGATCTCCACAATCCAATATAGACAGTTTGGTGGACTGTTTGTTTATTACTGTTGTCAAGAGACAAACTGGAGCCCAAATAGTGCCCAGATCACACCAGCCATTCTGACACGAGAGATCAGTAGTCATCACCTCAACCTAAGTATTTAGTATTCATGAGTTTGACCACAGCCACCTTTGAACTTGCAGACAGACGATAAACATGTAGGGCAAAATGCTGTCCTGACAGATTTCTAGGTATTTACAATGCTGGACTGTATTGTTAGATCTCCATATAGAACATGCCTGGGATTGAGAACATAAATGTCTGTGTTTTTGTGCAGTGCATTCAGTGTCTTACTGAAGTTTAGAAAAAGTGTAACAAAAAAGTCTACAGGTCATAAAAAGCAGCAGTTGAGCTGACGGCATGCGATACGATATGCATAGAAATTTACATAACAGTGCTGAGATGAAAAATAAGTGTCATTATGCACAAAGTAAATAGCAGTGGGCCTAATATGGATACTTGAGGGACACATTCAGTAACCAAGTGGGAGCTTAACAACAACAGTTCTGAACTCTGTTAGAGGCGTGATTTGCAGCCAGCAGAAAGCAAAAAACATCAAAACCCACAGAAAGAAAAATACTATGATCTTCACAGTGTTGTTTTTTATGAAGTGAGTTAACAATGCCACTCACAATAACAGCTACGGCAGTTATTACGCTATGACCAGGCCTAAAGCCAGACTGCTGTGTCTGAATCCCATTAATATGCTCAGGGAAGATGTTTTGTGTTGTAAGCTTACTATTGATGCTTGGATTTTGGACAGACAGGACCACACAGATATAAGTAGCTCCATAGTACAGCTGTACCCAAGTCACAAGTAGTTAGTATTCATCACAAGCTCAGTTTTGGGTCACTCGTGTCACCAAATTTATGCAGTGGATCTGAGCTCACTATCTTAGCAACACCAAACTAATGAGAAAGTAGGTTTACATAC
>JAMQGT020003464.1:0-14700 GCA_024447675.2 Pterophyllum scalare
GAAACAATCAAAGTGGCAGAGGCCTTAACAGCTACCCTCACACACTAACATGCACAGAGCTTCACTTAATATTCAAAGAGCTGTTAATTGTAAGTGACATCATCACACCTGATGTGATCGCTGCCTTTGTCACATAGAGGAAAAGGTGAGATGTTAGAAAGAGCAACGTGTGATTGAAAAGAGGATGTGCATATGTTTTCCTTGTTGCCATTTTTACACATGTATCTGTGACTATGTGTCTATTGGCCTGTCTTTAAAAGAATAAAACATCTTGAATATAAATAAATTAAAAAAAAACACACCACCACCAACAACAAAAACCATGACCATCTAATAGTTTTACCCAACACTGGGTGTAAAGCTAAAGGCTAAATGGATTAAATGCTTCTGCATATAGTCAGTTTTGGAATAGCTTGTTTTCTGTATCTATCATAAAGGTTTACCTCTTGACTAAAATATATATAAAATAAAAGGGAAAGGACACCATCTTTAAATGACAACAGCCTTATTCTCTTAAAATGGTCATGTTTAGCTTTAGTATAGGAGGCAATCAGATTTCATGGAGGCGACGGCTCTTTTCTAGTGCACTAAGGACCCTCCTACTTGTGGTGTTACACCAGTAGCAAACCTCCACCTAGGATGAAAGTAGAGAATTCCACTTAGTGGTGTTCTACCAACTTAAATCTTCAAACTTGGACATGAGTCATCAAAAAAGGATGTTAACATACATAATATTGCCAAAAGTATTCGCTCGTCTGCCTTCACAGGTATATGAATTTAGGTGATATCCCATTCTTAATCCATGGGGTTTACTATGATGTCAGCCCAACATTTGCAGCTATAATAGTGTCAACTGTTCTGGCAAGGCTTTCCACAGGTTTAGGAGTGTATTTATGGGAATTTTTGACCATTTTTCCAGAAGGGCATTTGTGAGGTTGGATGCTGATGTTAGATGAGAAGGCCTGGATCACATTCTCTGCCCTAATTCATCCTAAAGGTGTTCTGTTAGGTTGAGGTCAGGACTGTGTGCAGACCAGTCACTTTCTTTCACACCAAATCATCCATGTCTTTATGGACTTGCTTTGTGCATTGGTGTGCAGTCATGTTGGAACAGGAAGGGGCCATCCCCAAACTGTTCCCACAATGCTGGGAGCATGAACTTCTCCAAAATGTATTGGTATGCTGAAGCATTAAGAGTTCCTATCACTGGAACTAAGGGGCCGAGCCCAACTCCTGAAAGACATCCCCACACCATAATCCCCCGTCCACCAAACATTACTTGGTGCAATGCTATCAGACAAGTACCGTTCCCCTGGCAACTGGCAAACCCAGACTCGTCCATCAGATTGTGAGATGGAAAAGTGTGATTTGTCTCTCCAGAGAACATGTCTCCACTGCTCTAGAGTCCAGTGGCGGCGTGCTTTACACCACTGCATCCTGATGCTTTGCACTTTGCTTGGTGATGTAAGGCTTGGATGCAGCTGCTTGGCCATGGAAACCCATTCCTTGAAGCTCTCTACACACTGTTCTTAAGCTAATCTGAAGGCCACACAAAGTTTGGAGTCCTCTAGTCCTCTGACGCTAGAGAAAGATGGTGACCTCTGCACAGTGTTCTGCGCCTCAACATCCATTGACCTCACTCTGTCATTTTACATGGCCTACCACTTTGTGGCTGAGTTGCTGTCGTTCCACTTTGTTATAATACCTCTAACAGCTGACTGTGAAATATTTAATGGCAAGAAAATTTCATGACCGGACTTGTTGCACAGGTGGCATCGTATCATGGCACTGGAATTCACTGAGCTCCTGAGAACGACCTATTCTTTCACAAATGTTTGTAGAAGCAGTCTGCATGCCGAGGTGCTTGATTTTATAGACACGTGACCATGGAAGTGATTGGAAAAGCTGATTACTTTTTCGCAATATCGTATATAGAGACACCAGAAAATGACATAGTTTTGGCCAAACAAACAAAGAGTAGTAAAAGTAAGGCCCTCATTTAAACCAGAATAGTTTTATGGCCTGTAATTTGTTATTTAAAGATCCAAAAAGCTGCCCCCTTGGATTAAGTTTCTTTTTTCCTGTATTCTTATGGAAATTCTATGAAGGAAACCCCAATTAGACTACTTCTACTTCTATCAATGCCTGGATTGAGCACCTCCAACAAAAACAATATGAATCCAGGAACCACTCCTGTTCATATATTTTTTTCAAATTTTCACTTGTAAATTGGTAGGGCACAAAAAGTCACTCTTATGGTGTATATATGCACGTATATACAGATATAACTTAATTGATTAGTGCAAGGGAACATGTTTAATGGGCATGAATTTACAACAGTTACAAAGCCCTAAGAGCAGTTCTAGTAACACCAAAGATTACAAATTAGATGTCTATGAATTTGAGCTGCTCTTTATTCAAAAATGTCTCATCATATTGTTTTTGCAAAACACTTTTACTGTTTTTAGGGTCAAGCAGTGCATGCGTAGCTGTAACAATGCAGCAAGCGTTAGTGTGCTATTTTTTCTGCAAATGCATTAATGTGAATGTGTGTGTGCTGACTACAGTAAAGTGCAAGTGGCACCCCATCCTTCACTCTGACCCCCCATCCAACCCCCCAGTACACACACACACACATGCACACGCCTCTGTGTAAGCACCGACTGTCCTGGTAATGAAGTTTAATGACTGTAATGCTGGGCCAACAAAGAAGGGAAAGGGGTGGGAAAAGGTACAACAACATTACCTGTCTGAAAGTCTGGAATGGTTATGTGTACAGGAAATAATACGGCTTGCAAACTACAGCAACTATTTCAGCATGCAGCAGCCACAAATTGCAGAAACAAAAGAGCAACTAAGGCAACAGCTACCAAAAATAAAGACATAAATAAATGAATAAAAATAAATAATAATAATAAATTATTTTAATTGATTTCATATACCATTGTGGAAGCACTGTGAAGCACCATTCTTTTACTAAGGTGCTTAGTATGAATGGTGCTTCCCATTACTTAAAATATTCAGCAGTCCTTTTTCTTGTGATTTTTCCCTATACAGTTGTTTCATTGAATTTGATTACATTTAAGTGTACTATCAATCTCATATATGAGCTGAAGAATCCTTCCTGGCTTGACACTGCGCAGTCAGCAGTTCCAAAGCGCAACAATATTTTATCAGGCTAAATTACTGAAAGGTGAGCCACACAACGGGGAGCCTGATGTTAATGCGTATCTGCACAGTGGACACAGGAGAGAGCAAGGAGTAGGTTAAAAACTCCCTTGCAGTAGCACGGAGTCACAACTAACAGTGATGCTAATTAAATGAGCATCAGTTAGAAGGGCAATTATGTGGGTTATAATTTAAAACATCTCAGTGTAACTTATGGGGCTGATCACAGTCAATTTTTTATGATCACTTGTCTCAACTAAATAAAACCTTTAGTCAAGTGAATTGGATCGAGCGTGCTTTGGAAGTACTGTCTGTGTTAATACATTACTTCAAATGAAAAGTGCTACTGACCAAAATGTTGTGCGTGGAGTAGCAAAAAACGTATGGAAAGTAGAGGAACTGGTTTAGGTGATGGACAGCAAAGGCTGCATCTATTTGATATGTATCATTTGGTGACAGGCAACAGAGGTCAAAATTAGTATTCCTGTCCACGATGTCTTGAATTTATTCATAGGTATGACCTCTTTATGAATGTGTATGTATATGAATAACTGAATCCCTCAAAATGATTGAGGTGCGACAACAGGTAGCAGTGATTGTGATGGATGCATTAGTCCGCTGAGACTGTACTAATTTTTGTCAAACTGGATGACCTCGAGTAAGAAAAAAATGACAAGAGAAAGAACTCTTTCTTGTAGACTTCAAAACGTTTAATGATATCTGTAAAATATACTTTGGTAAAAAAGTGAAATTTTCTCCTTGTTGAGGGAGGTTGAAGAGAAAAAAAAGAATGCTTTCAGAGGTTACTACTGCTTGCTGATTTGATTAGTATGTACCAGTGTGCCGTAGCCCGAGGGACAGGGACAATGACAGAGTGTCCTGCCTTGCTATGAAACACTGTTGTTTAAATCATTAGTGATTATGATAATTTTTTTAACTCAATATTTATTGCCACATTTGATCATCTATGTGGTTTTGATATAGCGTGCGCTCTTCTCTGCCTTAGCCATAGAATTCAGGGAGATGATTACACAAATGTGCTCTTCTGTGCATCATTTGGCATTGTTAGCGATAGGAAACTGCGTTGACAAACAAAGCTAAATGTTAATGAGCAAAAGAAAACAGGTTTAAAAGAGGAAAAATATGGGGAGTGTGCATTTGGTGCCCTTTCGCCCCTCCTTTTTTCATGTCCTGGTTGGAGGCTGCTTGTGTTTAACCTTTAGAAAGAAGCCAGTTAAACGTGAGTCCCTCTGGAAGCAGTGTGGGTGTGCGACACTAAAAGCAGTTTATTCCACATGCGCTCCACTCCTTTCATGAATTTAGGCAGACCTTTTCTTTTCTCTTCTATTCCTTTGTCTGCAAAAAAAAGGCCAATTTCCCTGAAAAAATAAATAAATAAAAATTTGAAAAACATCATTCATAATTTTTACTCGCTATTTTCTTCCATTCCTCTATTTTGGCTTTTTCACGACCAGTCTACATTTTATGCTTTTCCACTTTTCCAGCGTGGAATTTACAGGATGTTTTGCCCACAGGCTAAAGCGGTAGCCCAATCTCACTCTTTAACCAGCTGCTTATACTATTTCATCTCAACATGCACCACCTTTAAATGATATTAGGCTGCCTGCCAAAGTCACTAGTTGAGTAGACAAGGTTTTTTTTTTACTCCCACATTTCACCATCTGGTGGTTGTTCACATCTAATTTCAATGGTTAATTAAAATCACAAACAAAAACAATCTAAAAATTGTTTAATAAGTAAAAGCGTGTCATTTGTTAAGGATCACATGTAATGTGTTATCCAATTATATGCTCGCAAGATTTTGTGCTTTGTTTTTATTAAATCGAAACCTCTCACGCAGAGAAAGAAATTATTTTTATTTCAGTTTTTATTAAGAACACACCATAAAAAAAACAAAGAATAAATGAACTACAACACTATAATCACTGAACAGAACGCAGTGCTAACAGACTTCAGTTTAGGGAGATAAAATACAGAATCAGGAGTTTTTTATTTAGCAAAGTAGTCTCATTTCTCATGAACACAATGTGGAGAACTAACAGCTAAGACAACTATGTATTTCAGAATATACTAGTATGTAATACCAATTTATATCTCAAGATGGAACAGCATCCAGTCAACTTTACATTATGCCTTATATTGGGTCCCTATACCATATGCCTGTTGTTATATTCAAAATTGTGCCAACAAAGCAACCATCATGTTTCATAGTTGATTAACACAGCATCTGGTTTGTTGTATGCTAAACATGCAAAATCCTATGATAAGTATGTTCAGTCTAATAATCAAATAATCAATCTTACCATTAAATTTGGAATGTTATTTTAAGATATTTCTTCAGATTTCTATTCTTCTAATACAAACAGAAGAAAAAAATGGATCTAACCTTAAAAAGATTAACCTTACCTGGAAAATGTGAGCGATCAGAAGAATGAAAAAGGGTCAGAAAGAGAGCGAGACTGATTCTCAGCATGTGACAGGCTAATGTGAGCTGTTAGTTCACACCTCTGCATAAACAGCTCACACACTGACGCAGCTGTGTGCTTGATAGATGACCTCAGGTGACATGACGATGAAGACTGAAGTTTCGACAAGCAAGTGTGCAAGTGTCGACAAGTGAGCGCACATGCATAATCTCACAGGGATGGAAAAGTGCCACTTAATAAAGGCTTACTTTGATGCTGAAGGTAATGTTCGTCAAAAGTTGAGTGCTGAGTGGTGTGTGCGTGCGTGCATTCCGTATGGGGTTAATCTGGCCTGTCCCATTCCATACATACCGATAATATTTAGGTGATGAAAAACATCCAAATTGCCACTAAAGGTTTTTTTTACCCCCCCCCCCAAAAAAAAATACCTGCTGGAGTTTTGAAATACTTTTGAGTGGGCGTGCGGGTGTTTTTGATGTGCGCGAGTAGAAGTGTTTGGATACAGCGATAAAAATAACTGCTGTTGTCAGAGTTAATTAAGTTTGTCCTCGTGTGGCTTCTGTAGCGATCGATGGCTATAAGACAGAATGACTGATAAACAGGAATGTGATGACAGCGGGGTGATGTGGGACAGAGAGCGGCGAGTGCAGATAGAGAAAGGAAGGCAGATAAAGAGTTGCAGTGAAACGGGATGAAAAGATGCCAGCAAAAGTGAGAATAAGTGAGGTGAAAAAAAAAACAAACTGTGCGTGCAGACAGTGGGATCTCAGGGTGAGGCGGAGAGGGAGGTAACTGTCAACTGTGTAATAATCCTCTGATTAGTACATCAGTGCAGATTACTCGCACTTCATTCCGGTAATTAACTGTTGAACATTAATCAGATTGGCAAAACCAGATTAGAGTTGTAAACAGATTAGTGGGGGATTACAGGAGCATGTTGTACAATAGTAGGAAGAGAGGACATTTTTCACATTGTATTCTGTTGATTCACAGCCAGTTTTGTCATTAGACTACTCTCATCTGTAAAAAGCTGTTAAAATACACAAGCTGCATGAGCTATAAAGTTACAGTTCACATATAATAAATGTGTAAACAATTGCAATGATAAGTTCTCAGTTTTGATTGGTTGGCACTAATTTTTCTAAATGAAAACTACAGTACTCTTAGCAGTTGAAGCTAAAGGAGTGTCAAGGTACTTTGTGTGAATTTACATTTCATTACTTGAAACATAAAACAGATATAGATATAAAAAATATATCCATTAGCATGCCAGAGACAGAGGATTGCATCTAGACATAAGTTTGCAGTCATGGCTAAGTGAGCTATGAGTCCACATTTTTTCTATATTGAAAACAAAGATGAATAAGTCACCCGTGTAAATATTACACTGCAAGATTGAATAGTTTGGCTAAAAAATTGTATGCAACCATGTTACTAATTTGTCCAATATTGATGAGAATTTCTGAGCAGGCTACGGCAACTAAAAGCATTTTTATATATCTAGAGAAAATATAATCCAGTTACAGACACACTTCCTGTAAAAAATATTTGCTGTTGAAGTTTGATTTGTATAGAAATTCAATTTGCAGGAAAAAATGAGTTGGACAAAAATACCCACTTCCAGCCACAGCCTAGAAATTAGATGCTTTAATTATTTTTGACAAAATAACAATATTAACTATTATTGTATAGAAGATTAGGGCATGTTTTTACATGTTCCTGTCTTCGCTGGACAAAAAAACTCAATACATATCTTTCAGCATTATGTAATTCAAGTGATCTGAGAGGAAAATAGACTCCTGCACTCCCTCGGGGATCTTTGTTCAGGCTTTAGAAAATCTAGCCTGTGATGGGTGACTTTGGCCAATCATAAGTTATTTCAGACTATTTCAGGTGAGTAGTATCATGAGCTGTGGTGGTACAGTGGAGTGTACAAAGGGCCTTCATGTGGGAGAGTATGATCTGAATTCTCCATGAAGCCAAAAGTCAGCATGGATTTTTATTTTTATTTTTTAAAGCATGCAAAATTAATGTCCTTGTCCATCTGGTGGGTTTGGACGGAGGAGGAGTAGTGGGAGTCTGTTTTCCATTTCCTGTTTCTTTTCCCCTAGATTTCCACCTGCTGTAGCTGTAACACAAAAATTAAGAGATCATCAACCTTTTAAATTAAGCTTTATTATAACAGCTGTAAGGAGTGGTGGCACTTTGTGGAAAGTAGAAATCAATAGGCTGCAATTACATGGCCACTGAATGCTCTGCACTGTAACAGGATGTAACACTATGTATTGATTTACTTTAAAGGTACATGTAAAGTTTTCATTGCAAATGAAGTTTCTCACCAAATCGCATGGTGTATATCCTCAAGGCAAAACAAACACTGATGAAATATGCATTAAATATGTACTACTTTGTTTCAACAATGATTAAAAAGCCTTGGTTTAAAAAATACATTTTATTTCTTTTACTGACACATTTACCATGAATCACTCTGCAGTGCAAGGTTGTCCATTAGATGTTTCTACAGCCCAGTAGTGATCAAAAGCTCCACAGGTACCTATATGGTTGCCTTAACTAATATTGTCAATATTGTTATGTAACTCATGATTTTATGCCCCTCCCACCCCAGTTTGAAGAGCAGAATTTAATTTCATACAGGAAATTTGTAATGAGTTTTATTCATTTTTTTAATCTTTTATTTTAAACAATAAGGCATTTTCTATAGAGACTGGCTTATTAAACTCATCAGTTCACGATGCACCTCTTCATCCTGATTTGAGTCATTGTTTCTTCTTTTCTTCTCTCACTTTTTTCTTCTTTTGTTTCATCAGTCACATCTTCACACCTTGCTGCGTCACACCAAGTAAATCTGTTACTGTTTTGTACCAAGCAAAAAGTGGCTGATATTAAAATGGACAACACGTCACCACTCTTTATGACAACAAAGGTCGCTGTTTGGTCACATACAACACAATTCATGTAATTCAGCTTTGTTTTGTTGCCTGTTGAAAACAACAACGTGTCCTCCAATCCGAACAATAATCAGTCATTTGTTCCAAAAAGAGCCATGAGAGCATTTCCAGAATGAACGCCCCTACATGGTGCTTCCTCCTGAGCTACGAGGCTGTAGCTCAGGAGGTCCAGCAGATGATCTACTAATTGGAAGGTTGGTGGTTCAATCCCTGGCTGCTCCAGTCTGCAAGTCAAAGTATCCTTGGGCAAAATACTGAAGGGCTTGTATGAATGGGTGTGAATAAGGCATGTTGCATAAGGCATGATTTAGACATCTGCACTGTATCTTTGTAGGGCCCCACCTAAGTGTCCGATGTTGTTGCAGGCATTTATGCTTGTGTGAGGTGCTATGTGTTAATTAGCGTGCATGTCCCAGTGCTTTACATGCGGCGCCAGCTAAAAGAAACAAATAAAATGCTGGGGCTTTTTTCCCTCCTGGGTTCTCACTCTTTGCTGTGGTCAGTTTTTTCAGGGGGAAAACAAATTCATCCTGCTAGTTTTCCCACTTCTTTGTACATTCCTTCACATCCATTCCGATAGTTTCAGCAATCTCCCTCCAGGAATTTACTGACATTTGTGAGTCCTTATGTTGATGTTATAATTCCTTATACTGAGACAGTGATTGTTATTCTCTCACTGATAAATTAAAAAACTGCGATGAAAAAGTAGCCAGAAATGCACAGGAGCGATCGATGGGACCGAATAATAATATTCATGCATTTCTTTGGAATTTGCCAGAGAAAATTGAACACATTATTTACATACCCTTTCATGTACAAGCACTAGAGGTCACTCAATTTTATTTTATTAGTGGTACTGGTCCTAAAACGTATTACATACAGTACCAGTCAAAAGTTTGGACAGTTTGGACATATTACTTTTGACTTTTGACTGGTACTGTATGTAATATGGGTCTGTGTGGAATTTAAAAATACATGCTCTCAGATAAAAATTATTATTACCTCAATCAAATTATGTGATTATTTCACAAACTGCTTCAGGTTACATTGCAACAGTTTTCTACGTCAAGACACGAAAAGCAATGATCATTATGTCCTTGAGCACAAATAAATAAATACTGGCACTAATTCTCAAGGTGCTGTAAGACTTGGAAATTATACAACAGTCCAGTAACAATCCTGTTACTGTCTGGGTTTATCTTTGGATGAGACAGTAAATATTTGAAGTATAGAGCAGACAGTATTGAACAATATTTACTGAACATTCAGAGAACAATTCAGGTAAAGCACCATCATTAATCCTGGAATTGATTCATTTCTGTTGAAAGCCACAGCAAACATTTCTGGCAGCATTGTTAATGTCCATATTACAGCCACAGGTGGTAATGTGTTATATTTTTAAACACGTCTATTGCATTTTGTCTGTTCTTGATTTGTCGCAAATTGCTCATGGAAATTTGTAGATTTGTAGAATTTTGTTCCTAAATCATCTCTGATGAATCCGTGATGTCAGATAATATTGCTGGTGGACACTAAAGTTTATGAAAGAACAAAGTTTCTTATCATTAGCAGTACAAAAGGTCAGATAATAATAATAATGCTTTATATAGCGCTTTTCACGGCACTCAAAGACACTCTACAATTCCGTGCACTATTCATTCACACGTCAATCATACTCGGTGGTGGTAAGCTACTAATATACAGCCACAGCTACCCTGGAGCAGTCTGACAGAAGCGTGAGCTGCCGATTCCGCGCCTACGGCCCCTCCGACCACCACCAAACACATTTACACTTAGGCAATGTGGGTTAAGTGTCTTGCCCAGGGACACAATGAAAGCATGAGCTTAGACAGGGACTCAAGCCAGCGACCCTCCGGTTACGGGGTGAGCACCTACCCACTGCGCCGCTACCACCCACACAGATAAACAGACAAAGGTGATTTTGGATAGCTGAGGATACTTTTGCTGATTAGAAGCTGCAGAGAGTAATTTCTTTAAATAGAAACCACTCTCTGCACTCACTCAACAGCACAGCAGGGACCCTCACCACTGGTGCTGAGCCTCCACGAGGTGAGACAGACCCTGCATAACATCAACCCCAAAAAGGCTACCGGACCTGATGGAGTGCTAGGACGGGTTCTGAAGCACTGTGCAGGGGAGCTGACAGCAGTGCTCACAGACCTGTTTAACATCTTGCTGCAGCAGGCCTCCGTCCCCACGTGCCTCGAGTCAGTGATAATCATCCCTGTGCCAAAACAGATCAGATCCCTCAGTGGCTTTTGGCCAGTGGCCCTGACACTGGTGGTGAAGTGCTTCGAGCAACTCATCCTGGGACACCTGAAGAACAACATCATCCCCCTCCTTGGACGAGCACCAGTTTGCCTATGGGGCAAATGGATCAACTGATGATGTGGTGTCACTTGCCCTATGCACTGCCCTGACCCACCTAGACCAGTGGGACAGCTATGTGCGGATGCTATTCATTGATTATAGCTCCGCCTTCAACACCACTTCCCCCATAAGCTCACCACCAAGCTGGACCTCCTGGGCCTCAAGAGGCACCTGAGCAGCTGGGTGAACCCTGGCTGCACTGCAGACTACAAGAAAGCTCTCCAACACATCATCAAGACTGCTGAGAGGATCCCAGCTCCCCAGACTAGAGGACATTTATAGGACCCATTGCACCGCTACAAGACACTGTACACCCAAACCACAAGACTGAAAGTCTGAAACCATTTCTTTGCATTTTTTAGATAAGAATGTAAAATATTTTGACATACCAATTTTGATTTTTTTTACTGAAAAACATGACATCATTCAAGATTTTTGTTGATGCTAACATATCTTTTCTTTTTAAATCACTTTCAATTTAAAATCTAAATGCTCTCTCCATTCATCCCCACCATACCCCCTTCTTATCCTCAGCTCATATTGTCCTCATGCCATCATGGTTGTCCTCCACTTCTCCCATTCTTTACTTCCCCCCTTAATTGACATTCATCTTACCCTCATTGTTGGTCTACTCTTTTACCAAATACCTCTCCTCTCCTCTCCTCTTTTCACTGGATTGTCTTATTTGTAAGTTGAGCGAACAAAACATAGTTAATTGTTTGTTTTCTTTGAGTTATTGTATCTCTTCCTGGTGAGGGTTCATCTTTCCTGCCAGTTAGACATGTGACTAAAGTTGTGGCTCCCCTCAGTATGAAAACATCACTTAGGTGTTTCAAATGAATAACATTCAAATCAATTAGACTATTGTCTTTCTTCAAGAGGAACATGTAGTACCTGTCATGTAGTTGGATAATTTGTTTGTGCCCCCACCCCCACCACACACACTGTTGAAAAAAAAAAACTGACTCCAGCATACATTGTTTACGCAAGCTTGGGTAGATTGTGCTCTGACTGCAGCGATGTCAGCCACAAACTTTGATCTTGCCCATATAAATGCGCGGTGTGGACAGTGGAACAGGTGAGCAGCAGCAGGCTCGAGCTAGTGGTACAGGTGAGCAGCAGCAGGCTGGTGACAGCGGTGCCTTTGACCAGCAGCTTGCAGGCAGTGATGCAGACAAACAGCAAGCTGTGGGTAGCACTGGCAACAGCAACTTGCAAACAGCACAGCATGAAACAGTGGAGGCCGCAACTGGTGCCCTGAAAACTGATCTGTTAAATGTTGAAGGAATAGTACAGGGGACCGATGAAGGGAAAGGTAGAAGCTCTGGTAGGCGTGACAGACAAGTGGAAGAATTAAGGTAGTGGACAGACAGGGGGAATGACAGCTGAAGCTGTAAATCAGAGCACAACTGCAGGTTGCTTGAATGCTATATGAATGAATGACTGTCACAGTTCTCAGTATCATATCACAGGATGAGCATCAGCAAACATCCTCCTTACAGGAGATCAATTACTTTTCAGATGAAGTCTTTGGAAGACAGCCTGCGGAAGTCACAGACTTTTTCCATGACGTAGACAGATTCATTAACTCTGTTTTAAAGATAAGGAGAGTGGTTGGTTACAAACAGCTAAGTAAACAAAGATTTTGTCTAAATATGATATTGAATAAACTCAAGAAAGAAAGACAAGGGAAAGCTCCTCTAAAAGCACATGCACAGTAACATGGATGAGGCACAGATGATTTTCTCTTAGAAGGTTTTTACTGTCCTCTGTTTCTTCTTTCTCTCTCTGTTCTGTATGGAAATATTAAGAATAGCAACTTTAAATATCAGTGGGGCAGAGGTCTAGAAAGGCAGGCAGGGCTAACTGAGCTCAGTAGAAATAAAAACATTGATGTGTTCCTTTTACAGGAAACACGCAGCTCAACAGATAATGAAGCTGAATGGAGAATGAGTTGGAGAGGGCAGTTCTATGTCATGGTACTAACCTTAGAGTGGGTGTAGCAGTCTTACTTTCCGACAGATCCTTTAGTTTACACGTTTCTTTTTGTGAAGTGGAACAGGCGAGGGGTCGGGCTGCGAGAAACAACAATCAGGGACATGCCAAAGGGCGTAAGCATCCAGCAGGTCTATCACAGGAGCCCCTCCTCTACATTATACAGATGTCATATTCACAGTTCTCTTGTAAAGTTGACACATTATGAGAGTTCCAGTATATGTTTAAGTCATGGCTTCTATCTTGTGAACCTAAGCATAACTTTTTAAAATTCTGTATATGTTTTCCTTATGAACTGAATTTTAACTCTGCAAATATTTAGTCCTTATACTCTCCACAGACTGAAAAAGGCAACTTTTTATAAAAGGTTTGATGGCACAAAGGCATGCTGGGAAATATATCACTTGTGCACTCCTGACATTGATCCCTGTCATTTGTACAAAATGCATGTGAACCTGTTGATGTCAGTTATACAAGAACATGTTTTGCAGCAAATGTCTCATAGGGTAGTTAGCTGGCACAGCAGCATTTTAAATAACTGTATGTTTAACAAGCAAAGCAAAAAAGTGTTGCTCAGAGGAGGAAAGCGAGAAGACAGCCAGATGAACATATCGCCCAGACTCTGCTGAGCGCAAGGCCTGAGAGATGAAGTTCTGATGGGCAGTAGTTTGTATTTTTGTAAAGGACTGAAACATTGTTACTACCTTATATATGAAAATATCTAATTATACTATAATATTTATGTGATATATCAAGAAGTTGATCCATTGGAAATGACTGTTGAATAAGGAATTCTGTAAATGAGTGCGCTTGTTATGCGATGACCCATCCAGTCAGTTTGTTAGGACCTGTGGTTAATTAACTTCTCACTTTTGTTCAGTGCTTATAGACATAACACTTTGTCTTTATATCAAAGAAATAGATGCTTCTTAGGGAATACAACCAGACCTCAAGGACCTCAAGCTTTAAAATGGGGCTTTAACACCTTACTCATCAGAAATGAGCAAGCTTGACACACACTTTTACTGTACATCAGCCTGTTAAGTGTTAAAGAACTCTGACTGTATGGCTAAGATACTGGAAGGGCTGCCTTGGCTGGCTGAAGCGGTAAAACTGTTTTGTTGGAGTCCACCATCTCTTTTGATGAGATGTCTGCAGCAGTTCAACAGCTCCGCTGTGGCTGGTTGTTGGGTATTGATGGGCTTCCCGTGCAGTTCACAGAAATAGTTGGGGGAAGACCTGTATTAAATTTTTATAAACTTCTGGGACTCTTACTACTAAGCTGGTTTAGGTCTGCCAGCGCATACAGCAAAACCAAATACTTCGAACATTCTAAAGAAATAACAGTGAACAACCCTGTTATTTATTTAAATGATCTCATAAATAAAAATCAAGTTGTCCGATACAGTCCGTTCAGGAACACAATACATTTAAGCTACATGAACAACCATATCCGTATAGTCTCTTAGAAACACACTTTGCAATAATCTTATAGTCTGTACTGAGCATGGAAACCAGTCTCCAGTGTTTTTAGCAGCAGGTAATCATGTTAAGTTTGCTCATGTAGGGCCTCACTGGGTTGGTCTTTGCAGAAGAAGTAAAAAGCACAGTGACTATATGCTGATGATGTTACAGTTTCTGTAATTAGCCAAAATTACATTAAAATTCTTAATCCTACCATATTAACAAGTATTCCTCCAGCAATACGTAACTGAACCAATAAATAGTTA
>JAMQGT020003465.1:0-14355 GCA_024447675.2 Pterophyllum scalare
AAATGAACCATTTGATGCAATTAATTTTAGCACCTCCAGCAGGTCTCTGCATCATAAAGTCTAAGACCATTCTTTTATGTAACAGTTACTGATGATTTGCTCTGTTTCAGTTACATAGAAACTATTATCCTGCTATTTCTCCAGGCTGCAGGGAGCTTTTCCTTTAGGCATCATCTGAATGTCACTGCTTAGATTCATATTGTAATCTCACTCCAGGCTCCTGTGAAGCTGAAGCAGCATATGGTACCTCTTCATTGAGGTCAATAAGGACTCATGTGTGTTGACCTCAGATTCAGGACATTACTGCAACAAGAGGGAAAACTTGGCTCTTAACTTAGAACAACACTGACCTCAAGTGGCTGTTTTACAGCATCTCATTAAGCTAAGTAGAGCTCAACCGCAGCACTCATTGCAGTTACACATCATTGAGATGATACTGATTATAGTAGATGTTTTACACTTAAAGTGGAAATGAAGCACTACATGCACATAGGCTAATTTACACCATGGATGTCCTGGGTTACTGTGTGGCAGATATATAATACAGCCATACTGGAGCTGGTTGGGTGCCAGAACTAACCTACAGAAACTGTGCAGCAGGGAGAGAAGTACACAGATGAGTGACCAAGGGAACACCAGAAAACTGGGACTCTAATATAAATAAACCATCCCCAAGAACATGACTGATAGCTAAATTAAGGTCTGAAAATACAAATGCAAAACCCATGAAGAATCTAAGCCAGAAACAAACTAAGAAACACAGCTGGAGAAATTAACACAGTACCTCAAACCCCAAGAACCCCAAAACACTGGGCAAAGGCACAGGACCATGACAATGGAGCCCTGCTCATAGATTTAACCCTCTCTATGAAGCTGGATGTAAGAAATCAGTGTTTAAAATTAAAATTTTTAGAGCATGTGTAGCGCCATCTTGTGCCAGCACAGAAAGAGACATCATAATGTTGGTTGGTTGGTTGCTGCTAACAGACTTTTATTAGTTTATGGTGGCTAACTAGTGACAGAACTGATAAGTCAGTGGAAAACAAGCAAACTACAATTAAAGTCTAAGGGGGGCACTTTTCTACTGCCCCGGCTGCAACACTGAATTTTATGTTATAAAACTGAGGATATACCATCCACTTTCACTGTCCGTCTCTTAAGCAGTAGCTGTTGGCCAGCTGCACTGAAATAGAAAATGCACCTATTAGCTGTAATGTTCAGGTTTGTAGAGCACTTTGTAAATGGGGACTGTGTGGAGGAGAGCCTGTGTGGAGAGTGGTGGTTCACCGGACTGACAAGCTGGAGACAGACACTGGTCTGGTGCGATCAGCTGGCAAAGCAGATGCACACAAAATGCGACCAGCAGTATTTTATGCACTTAAACAGTCTTGTTTCCCAAGAATATCCAACCAGTTTGCAACAGAACAAGTTACTACATGCACATCACACCACAAACATAAATAAGTTTCTTACTGAAGCACAATCGGAAGTCCAAACATCCATCAGCAAAAACTCTCTTGCACTTTCCTTCATTTATATTTGGGCTTTACTCTTCCTCACTTCTAATATGAATCCACTCAGTGAGATAATGTGAGATAAGAATTTCTAAACCAAAACAAGTCATTTATCCTTCCTCATCAGTCTGTTCTCCCTGCAGAGATGCTGATGTGTGTCAGGATTCCCAATCATGCGTCCATAAGAAACCTAGTTATGTTTTTGCTGTGATGTCCATGTAGTAACCTACAAGCAATCAACACCTACAACCTTCTGGTCATCAGATACCCTGCTAGGATAGTAAGCTGGCCAAAGGAGGAGTAGAAGCCACTGTCATCAAGACAAGAAAGCTCCTTACCATGCACGAAGAGTTTCACCCCAAATCCACCCTGAGACTGTGTGCTAAATGGAAGGAAGGAGGCTGAGGAGTAGTGAGTGTCAGAACCAATATCCTGGATGAAACAACAAAGATCCATGAATCAGGAAGATGGCCATAAATGATCATGTGCCTAGTGAGTATGTCAGGCAGCACAAACCAGAGAAAGAAGAGGAGAAAGAACAGGAACCATCATGGAAGGACAGGCCCCTGCATGACTTGTACCACTGGCAGAGGCACTAATCATGGCAGCACAAGAAGAAGCTCTAAGTCTAAGGTCTACCGCACCAGGCAAGACCCTGAGTGCAGGCTGTGCAGAGATGCCTCTGAGACAATCCAGCACATAACAGCAGGGTACAAGATGCTAGCAGGCAGAGCATACATGGAATGCCATAACCAAGTGACTGGCATAGTATACAAAATGAGCTACACCCCCCAAAGGGTGACTTAGAATGACTGCGCTAAGATCCTGTGGGACTTCCAGATACAGACGGACAATCTGTTGATGGCTAATCAACCGGACGTAGTATTAGTGGACAAGCAGAGAAGGAAGGCAGTAGTGATCGAAATAGCAATACCAAGCAATAGCAACATCAGGAAGAAGGACCACGAGAAACTGAACAAATACCAAGAGCTGAGAGAAGTGCTACAGAGGCTGTGGAAGTAACATCGTTCCTGTGGTAACTGGAACACGTGGGGAATTGAACCCCTAATTAGAAGAGTGGCTCCAGCACATTCCAGGAACAACATTAAAGATCTCTGTCCAGAAATCCTAGGAACAGCTCAGATTGGGGACCCATACTGGATGCATGCCCTGGCGGGGATTCAAACCACATTGTGTAGCTATTGTGTAACTACTGTGCAACTATCACCTAGATTAAAAAAGCAATTTTTGTGCCTGAGATGGGCAAGAACACAGTATGTCTAAGTAATGTTCTAACAAACAAACATAAACACACATATTCAGGGTGAATACAATATGAAGACTATAAGAAATAAGGGATCAAGGGCAAAAGAGGTGCAATTGAAAGTGATATGGGGGCTGCGTATAAAAATGGTTGCAATTTTTAAACAGTTCACGCAAAGTTTTAGTAAAACACCTCAAATCAAAGCTGAAAGTCTGTACAGAGGCAAAACTACAAAAGTTGTGTTTTTTTTTATGCACAGAAACATGCAGTGAAGAGTAGACAGGAAAGAGAGCAGGGGAGGACATGCAGCAAAGTGGCGCAAGTCAGACTCAAACCCAGGAAGCTGCATTTCAGCCTTAAGGTATAAGGTGCCTGCTCAACTGGTGAACTAAACCGGCACTCAGCTCTTCCTAAAGCTGGTGCAGCTGCTTCCTAATCCTTGCCTCACTTAGACTTTGACGATAATATTAGCTTACATTAAGATGATATTAAGATTAAATGTTTTAGTTGCACAAATATTTTTATTATTTTGACTATACGGGCTTTAAGGAAAAAATTTCCTGTGAATTCTAATAAAATTGAGACATTTTATTTAAAACCAAATAAAACATTAAATTCTCTAGGGTTGGGATGGGTAATGTTTTAAGTAAAAAGCAGAAAAGCAACATTAATTGTTATGACTTGGAATCTTGGTTTAGACCCATCAAAGAGCAGATTTTGGATTGGTCAAAAGTTAGAGCTTAGTCTAAAATACTTTTGTGAAACTTTGCATTTGAAACAGAGTGTTATAGCAGGTGGCTAAACCAAGCTTGATTTATTACATCTGATCTGGTTTGTCTAGCCTGTATTGACTGCACTCCTGCAGACAAACAGGAGATACGGTTTCAGCGTAGTAATGCATCATAATTTGGAATGATGTCATAATGAGAATTTTCAGTGTGGGAGTACACTTGAGGGTCATCCACTATTTAGACAGATACAGATACAGGCTGACTTTCATGAGCACAACAGAAAAAAAAGGAAGATGCTCTGCTCACCACTGTTTATGCATATATGAATATGTACTCCTTGTCATGAGCATGGTAATCATTAGCATAACAGCAGCACTGCTCCCTTGCCATGCCTTGTAGCTTTGATTGATCATTGTTTTGATCAGCCTTGACTTCATGATTTATCAGGCCTCCTCATGTTCATTTATCTCTTTAGCACACTGACGCCCCCTTATTATCATCTTACACTGTGTATCTTATGCTGTATCAGACAGAGTAAGCTTACAGACAACTAAGTGTTCATGTAAAAACTGTTGATCACCTGTAATTCATAGCTTTGCAAGTGACTGTGCAGGTTCCACACTTAGGATGTATTACAGATTTTAAGGATGTGTTTTGACCTTCTGCTGTCTACCATTTTAATGTTTGATACTGACAGACCTTACAGAGACGGTCATTTTGGTTTACAGAAAATCTTTATAAATTTTGATTTTAAACAAGTCCCTGGTTGAAAATATTTTTGCTATCTTTTGATTTCAAGTTTTCCATAATAAATAACAACTGCACAGTTTTTGGTTGGTTTAAAATTAAGGCAATGTTGCAAAATATTGTTGAGCATACTTAAGAAACGAGCAGTGGGAAAAGTATGATCCTCAGTGCTGTTGATGTATGTTTTTAATAGATATATAAACACAGTTACCACCACAGAGACCACTGCCATTAAGATAAAAATGTTTCGTTATGGAGAGACATGACACTCGAAGAATCCTAAACTGACGGCAGAATTTTGAGACAGTAGATGAGAAATGATGGTAGAAGAAAAAGGAAGAAAAGAAAACTTCTTAAAACCTTATTTTAATGCAAAGTCAGCAATCTTTGAATTACTTTTAATCAGATGTGACTGATCAGTCTATACATGCAGCTTGCATGAACAGATGACAACTGAAATCAAAGTTATTTAATACATGAGGGGCCACCAAATCCCTTTACTGTCACCAATCTGTATGGTCACAGAAAGACTTTTCAAATTTATCCTGCAAAAAAGTAAAAATATACACAAAACAGAATCATAACTGGAGCCTGCATTTTTCATATACTGACAAAATACGTCCAGTGATGTTGAAGACAACAGTCATAAAATATACACAATAATGGCACATATTTATATTTTATATATCTTTTAATTATAGGTTTTCAGTAATTGAAATATTTTGGGGGATTATGGACTATTATTCAGCAATATATTATTATTATGTTATTCAGCACCAGAGGCATTATAAAACAATCCTGAATATGTACGAGCGACTTCCAAAACAGCAAAGAACATGGTATAAATATAATTTAATGGGAAAGAAAAACAATTCATTCAGACCCTTACTTTGGGGTAAATGTGTGTTGTTGTTGTTTATTTTTGTTGTTTTCCTAATCAGATCTGGAGATTCTATATATGAAAATGTTCAAACTCAGACTCTTAAGTATAAACAAACTTTTGAAGACTTTCAGATGGTGGGGGTGGCTGGAGGTAGTGGAGGAGGTAGAGCAGATCATCCACTAATCGAAAGGTTGGTGTTTGATCCCCGGCTACTCCAGTCTGCATGCCAAAGTATCCTTGGGCAATTGATCCCGATCCGTTTATTGGAGTGTGTGCGAGTGTATGTGTGTGTGTGTGTGTGTGTGTGTGTTGTATAAAAGCATGTTAAGTGCTCAGGTAGAGCAGAAAAGTGCTCTATAAGAACATGAAGTCATGAAGTCATAAAGGATGCTTTCAGTGGAGCCCGAGATTATCTTGTACCAGAATGATGTGAAAAGAAAAGTATGCAGAAGAAAAGGAAAAGCGTACCACATCATCTGTCAGTCATAGTGGAGCCAGTACAGCATATCGAGTGCTGTGAAAAAGTATTTTCCCTCTTCCTGATTTCTTCCCTTTTTGCAAATTTCTCACACGTACATGCTTCACATCATGAAACAAGTGTTTGTGAAGTTTGATGGGTCTAGCTTGAACAGTATGCATCTATAGTGTGAATTTAAACATCCTATGTGAGATTGTTCTCGAGTTATCGTGTTCACAAGATTTTCAGAAAATCTGACCTTTACCTTCAGGTCAAGGTTGCTGAAATTCAGACTTGTCCAAGATTTTTAGCTCGGCCATTTTGAAGTCAAGCTATTGTCATAGTGATGTCTGTTCCACAAAAGCTTTAACGTTGGCCAAAACTTAAGAATAATTTAATCTAGGATGTTCAAATTTACACCACAGATGCATCTATTAAACATCTCAGACAAGTTCTAATCTAAGCAACATTCACCTAAAAGCTAAAGGTCAGAGGTCAAGTTTTCTGAAAAGTTTATGAATGCAACAACAGAACAGTCTCACCTAGGATGTTCACATTCACACCACAGACGCGTACTGTTCAAACTAGATCCCATCAAACTTCACACACCTGTCCACTGAATTTGCTGTAAGTACTTTCACCCGCCCCACCCCCAACCCCCCCATTGCGAATCCAAGGCAGCTGAGCACTGGTAAGTGCTCAGCGGTGCTCTTGTTAATAAATGCATCTATGGCGTAATTTGAACATCTTAGGTCACATCGTCCTCAAGTTATGGCCAATGTTAAAGTTTTGTGGAACAGAAGCTAACGCCAAGGTAACGACCTTAGCTTGACTTTTTCTTTGAAACAGCCGGCCTAAAATTGGCTGTAACTCCTAGACAGTTAATGCAATACTTTGGCTTCAATCAGACCTTAATTGTTTTGTTTCAAATTCACTATGGCGGTGTACTGAGGCAAAACTCCAAAGATGCTTCATTGTCCATATACATCTGGATCTGAATGTAATACCTTCTCGTATATTACATCTTATTCAGACCCATTCATATTTCTTGAAGGTGATACCCTGTAGCACTTCATGCATTGATATTTACATAAGAGGTAGACAGACAGGAAGTCAGTCAAGTAAACCAGTGCAGTAAAATGTCCTTCCAAACTGATCTGTATATCTGAGTATCACCTTCTATCTACTTTTCTGTATTCATTTGCTTTTGCTTGCATACATTTACACATGCAGAATTGCAGAATGTGAGAAATGTTGTTCTTGCAGCGGCTGGCTAATCACAGCTGCAGGAGGTGTTGTTTTTTTCCTTGTTGGTCTGAGGGTCCCATACAAACTATAACTGTTACTGTGAAGCAGAAAAGAATTGTCAAAATCTGTAAAGCTGGTGTTTTTTTGGCTGAAAGTCAAGATCGTTTGGTGAAAAACACCAGCTCCTGCTTTTCTAATAATAAACCTAGGTGGTTACTTATATGCTCTGTTATCTAAAACTGGTCAAGCGCTCCTTTAAAGTACATAGCTGCACACAGGAAGGCGAATCATTTGTTCCTGTGACGACAAAAACAAATGAAATCTCATAGCTGACGTCCCTTGTTGCAATGCAAGACAACAGCCAGCAGGTGGCAACAGATTCTCAGCCCTGATTTTAACCTCCTGCCTCGTGGAAGGTGGAGGCAGTGCCCACTCATTGGTGATTAAGGTTCTGGTGATGAGTCACGAGGAGAGGGTGGGAGGTAGGATGAGACACAGAGATAAAGAGAAATAGGAGAGGGGAGTTGGGGGAGGTGGGTTGGGGAGGCCTGCTCACATTACCTCCAGGTGTCCTCTCACGTTGCCAGAAGGCTGACAGATTTCTGCTGTTTGGCCATAATTCTGCCTACTCTGCGCTCTCCTGCCAGGGTCCCTGCTTGTCCATTTATCTGCAGCACACGTTCATTCAGAACAGGCACAAGTATTCACCATTCAGGGTCAAATCACCAAACATCCCGCAATGAATCACATTTGTCATCAATATATTTTAAATCCTCTTTAAAAAATGCATTAGGAGAATAAATTTTGACATGAATGTGAAACTTAAGGGACTTAACAAAATTAGTACACAAATGCTCTGGTTATATTTTTTAGGTAACATAATTTCACTTTGCACCTGCTTAGTAGTGTTGATATTAATACAGGACTTATTTTGCAATTGTTTTACATGTAGTTTCACTTTTTCAGTCTATTTCACACAATTCAAACCATGCTTCCCCTTCAAGTTTCATGTCACATTTCCGGTTCTGTTCTTCTTTCAGCCCTGCAACAAACATCTGTGGAGGTTGTTTTTCTTCTTCTTATCTCACATGTTTTATTTGTGTGGTTGACTTAGCTCAAGCATAACCACGCGCAATAGCAAGCAGCAGCTGTGAGTTAGTGTCTATCAGCCAGCTAAGCTGCATGGGGGTGGCTGACTAAGTCTTCTTACCATGCAGAAACTTTGCCTCTCTCCTTCCAGCCCGCCCACACGAGAAGTGTCACGTTGTGTTTTGTTGTTCTTGTGGCTCAGGTGTCATCACAGAGGCGCAATTGTAAATGCACGTATATAGTCTGAGGACACTGTGAATGGATTTTTACACTGACACAGAGAAGACAAAGGGAAAGTACTACTTTTGTTGATTTGTCTTTGTAAATGCAGCAGATGTAAAGATGTGCCCAGAGCTGTTTAGCCTTGTGTTATGAGATGAGAAACAGTCTGCAGTGACAGTGTGTGTGCACAAGTTTGAGTCATGCCATGTGCGTAAAACAGGAACAGGATCTGCTCTTGTCTTTAGTTTGTACCCTTCCAAATCATACCTGGTTTTGTCCTGTTTGTCAAGTATAAACAGCACTTTTTTCTTGAAAGTTGCAGGTTTGTCCCCTGACACCAGTGGTAACGTGTGCATCATGCCCCCGAGAACTTTCTGAGAAACCCCCATCTTCCATAAGTTGGTGCTTCTGACACAGTGTGACCAAAAGCACCACCCACACCAGAAACTCCAAAATACATACATTTCTGTTCCCTGGAGGTTTTCTTTCCCCTTATTTTTCTCTCACTGGATCTACTCACAAAGGTCACAGCTTTTAGATAATCTAAGTCATCTTGTTATGGCAACAGTGAGTCAGGCAAGTAAACGCACCATATATTTAAAGGATGACGTATTCAATAGGCTAGACTATGACCTCAAGCTGATGAGCACTGGAAGGTAAACAACTACCAGTGTGCACAAACATCAAGGATGTGTCCATGTTTGTTAGCTTTCTAAAAACTCTGTCCTCATGTCGGACAGCTTCAAGTGTTTTTCTTTAACTTTACAATTTTTGACATTGTAAATGGAAACCATCCCATTTGCTTCAGTCACTTTCTGAGCCTGGTGAATGAACTTCTCTTTTGCCATAATGATCTGCCTTTGCTGGGACGGCCCCAGTAAGAGCTAGATTCGTCTTATCGATTAATGTTTTTTGTGCACTTGAAGAAACTTTCAGAGTTCTTGGAAAGACAGAAGCAGCTCTCCAAACCGATTCACTTCATCAGTTTTCTTAACTTCATATCCAATTTAGGGTTGCGGGAAAGCCAGAGCCTACTCCAGCTGTCACGCGGCAAGAGGCAGGGTACACTGGACAGATTGTTACCAATCTGCCCCAGGGCTAACACAGAAACAGACAACCACTCTTACATCCACACCTCCAGCAAATTTAGACTCGGCAGTCTAAAGTGTGGGAGGACTCCGGGGAACCCAAAGTAAGGCACAGGAGAACATGTAAACTCCACACTCCAGATGACCAGAGGTCGTCCAAGAACCTTTTTGCTATGAGGTGACATTGTTAAATACTGCACCAACAAGCTGCCCAAGACCTCCTCAAGCCTATATTATATTTACTATATTATATTGACATGTCCTAACTAGACTATTAAAAATTCTTGCATGCAGCAGCTTGTGCCTTATTCAGGACATAGTACAAATAAACTGTGGAAAACTTTTACACATGCTTATAATAAAGCAGAAGCACAGGCATCTATAATCAGTCAAATAACGTGTGCACCAACAAGGCTAAGCCCATTAAAGCTTCTAAAACAATTACATTATCTGGACACATTTAAAATGACAGCTTTTTGATACAGACCACGACTACAACTATTTTTATAAAACTTTCAATGTCCTTTGATTTATCCAGATTGATTGATCATAATGTCCTTAAGTGATGATGGACCATCATTTGTATTTACTGTTGAGTGCCTGTTGTTAATATAGATTACTGGAGTAGGTGAAGAGGCCTATTGGCTGTATACCAACATTACTTCAGCACAACAAAACTGAGGGATGTATCACAAAGCAAGATTAATAAGTTAGTGGGACATCTTGAGCCTAAAGTCTGAATTTTCAAAATAACAAAGCATCATAACCTGGTTGTAAAAAGCATCATGTGGACACTAATTAATTTCCTGACAATATATATAACTCTTGCACAGAGTGGTGCGGTGGTTAGCACCATCCTCTCACAGCAAGAAAATCCTGGGCTCAAATCCAGACTGGAGCCTTTTCGTGTGGAGTTTGCATTCCCTCCCTATGACTTTAGGTTCCCTCTGGGTACTCCAGCTTCCTTAAACATTCCAAAGTCATGCACAGGGCCATTAACTGGTTATTCTAAATTGACTATCGGTTGTCTGTCGCTATGTGTTATGGGCCCGTGGTGCCACACAGCAAGATCATATCTGCTGGTACAAGTCATGCTTTGGTGTTGTTTCAGCTGATCATGCACCTCTCAATTTTTATAACCTTGCATGGGTGGCATGCACTTCCAGGTTGAAGATGTGAGTGTACGATCATGTTGATTTTTATGGCCATTTAATGTTATATTCAAATAAATTATTTTTTATTTCATTTATTTTTTTAATCACAACAAACGGGCACTTTTTATTGTAAAGTAAAAGCCATACAATAATAACAGAGAAACCCCAGAATGACCCCCTATGAGTAAACACTTGGTGACAGTGGGAAGCAAAAATTCTCTTTTAAACAAAACACAAGCTTTGGAGGAGATTAATAATAACTAATGATTAAATGCGGAGCGGTGCGTAAACACATAAAGTGAAAAGAGGTGAATAAAAAAGAAACACTCAGTGCATCATGGGAACTTGAAGTACTTTACTTACTATTATCTTAGTTTCTATGAGTGAAACAGATTCTGAACTGATTAAATAGATTATATTACATTCCTTCTGTTCTTTGGCCCAAGCCATTCTCTTCCTCTTGTTGTTCTTCCTTAGAAGTGGCTTCTTTGCAGCAATTCAACCATAAAGTCCAGGTTCACGCAGCCTTCTCTGAACAGTTGATGATGAGCTGTGTGTGCTACTTGAACTCTGTGAAGCATTTAGGTGGGCTCTTATCTGGGGTGCTGTTAACTTGGAGTTTCTGAGGCTGGTAACTCTGATGAACTTATCCTGTGCAACAGAGGGAACTCTTGGCCTTCCTTCCCTGGGGCGGTCCTGATGAGAGCCAGTTTCATCATAATGTTTGATGGTCTTTGTGACTGCACGTGAAGATAATTTCAAAGTTCTTGAAATGTTTCATATTGACTGACCTTCATTTCTTAAAGTAATGATGGACTGTTGTCTTTCTTTACTTAGTTGAGTAGTCCTTGCCATGATATGGATTAGAATGCAATACAGACAATTTTTACATGAAAATCCACTGAATTAGAAGGTGTGCCCAAGCTTTGGACTTGTACTGTATATATACAAACCTGGTGACCTGTATGCCAAGAATGCTAAAGAAAACATCTTGCAGTAGAGTAAAAGTAGTGCCAACTGTAGGCTATAGGTATCACTGCAGTGGAAATGTACTTCAATTCAGTTGGCGATACTAAAAATGTGTTTTCATGGTTATGATTTCCACATTTCTTTCATTACGGGGAAGCAATAGACCCAAATAGAGTTCTTGAGTGTCATGTTTAAATTCAGTTACAGTGTATCTGTCTCATTACAAAGAAACAGCAGCACCGAGAGGCCATAAAATATATTCACTCGTGATTTTAAATGATCAACAAGTCTATGCAGTGTTCCTCATTTCCTTTTTTAAAACCCCATAACTTGTCCCTTACGACTTAAAGAGGTGGTAACACAATGTATCCATTTTGCAAAGCTGTAAACACATTTGCACTCACTAGAAGATATTTAGAATTGTTGGCGCACCCTGGTAACCACAGTTGGCAGAAGTCAAAAACAGTACAATTTTAAATTCTTCAGCTGTTGCTAATGATCCCAACAATCGATGGCAACAATCTGAGAGACAAAGAAAAAAGCCTGCGTTGAAGAGGTACTGAACAAGGAGCGGAGGAGGATAAGGAAGAACAAGCTCAAGAAGAGTAATTTTTACCTTTTGGAATTCTGCAGTATTGCATGGGCATTAAGTGCAGAAGGATTGTGATGCAGCATGTCATGTTGTGTATGATATGAAAAAAACTCACCTGGGGGTTGGTTACACTTCAAGATGCTGATCACTAATGAAAATTACTTAATGTTTATTACGTCCTGTGTTTTAACTTTGCAATGTAGAAAAACTGTAGAGGCAATAAAAATAAACAGAAACGTCTGATTGAGTTGTGCGTAATACTGAAATTCGAGATTGTCTGCAGTACACCACCAATAATCGAATACCTCAGGTGTCCTCCAGTTTACCTGGCAAACAAATGGCATGTGTCATGGTTCCAGCAAGGAAGCAAAATTAATGTAAGATGATAACAAATGCTTCAGATTTGGAAGATGTTTGAGTAATCATTGGCAGAGAATGTCATGCTTGTTAGTGAAGCTCAGGAGGAGGATGGCTGTGACCGCTGTGGTCCAATCAAATCAAAATGACAGAGTGACCTTGGAAAGGCATCGGGAGGTTGTATTTTTAGCCAGTCATTCTTGCAGCACCCCCACCCCCACCCTGGCTGCCTCCTAGCTGAGGGAGCAGAGAGGGTACTGCTTCACATCACTCGCCTTTTTGACGAGTCTTTTTTCATGCTCTGTCAATAAAAAGGCCTTTGTTTGCACACTGGGTGTCAAGAGGAGAGCTTGACTCATCTATGGAGATCAAGTCCCCGTGGTGTTTATAAAACAGCTTTTTTTTACATTTCTCTTGATCGTTTTGTCTTGATTGTTTTGTGTTTCAGGGCTGTAAGACACCACCAGCTCTAGAAGAAATAGTTATGTTGTTTGCTGAACAGATAATATTGGTTTTCTTCAAAACAACAGGAACACTGTCATTCCTGAGTTCAGAGAGCGCACTCACTCTTGTTCAAGTGTAGTTGTCGAAATCAGTCCAGTTTTTAGGTAGCTGGTCGACAAGTCATTCATCCATCCACATTTACCACTTGCCCAGAGCTCGTTCACAGGCATATTCTTTATATGAAAACCATGTGTGAAATCTCAACCTGAGCATTTTGAGGTTCTCTATGATGCTTTTTAAATAATAAACGAATAAATCAAGAATCAAGAATAACTTTATTGTCCATGTTTGTGGAAAATTGTCTTCGGTTCCCCACTGATGATAATCACCATCAACACACATTCACACATATACAGTCATATAAATATATAAAACTTCAATAAGACAATTAAAAGACATTACAACACATTATTGAGTTTACTAATGAATAAATGAAACATTACAAGCAGGGTGGATATGACCAAGAAAACCAAAAACAGGCTCACTCATACAACAGTGTGAGTCAATCACAAAGTAACCGATCCCAACGGTACACCTTTCCTTTTAACTCTGAACAGGACCAAAATAAATATTACTGTTTTATTAAATAGGCCACTCGCCAGCCTGAGAGACATAGCCAAATATGGTAAGAGCTTGGTATGTAGGCACAGATTTGCTTACAGTATATGAAGTCTGGTGTCATTGTGCAGTTGTGAGTACTATCCACCTACAGCCCAAGGTCTAATCAAGCACAGCATATTTTTAGTTGTTACAGTAGGGAAACGCCAGTAAAATTTTACAAGATCCAGTTGTATTATGTGTCTTGATGAGCCATCATACTGGAACAGCACACAGAAACACAGGACCTCCTTGAAGTGAAATGCAGCCATCAACAATAAGACACCTACTTTGTGCTGTGCAGCGTCACACTTCACAAAAGCTAGTTCAAAGTTCAAAGTTCAGTTCACACAGATTAAAAGGAATACCGTCTTTGTTCATAGATAAAATTTCAGAATTTTAAACTAAGGTCGCAGTTCTTTAAACAAACTACTTCATGTTTATGTTTTAGGATTTTATTGAGCTGTTATCTGCTTTACTTTTTAAGTAGAACCTCCTCCTACCTATCATTGTCTCCAGTCATTGCAACATCCGAGATTAATTACTAAATCACAGGCACGTTGACGAAAAATACCACTAAAATGTGTCGCAAAGCAGCACAACACAAACTCACCGCTTGATGTTGTGGTCATGGGCTTCCCCTTTTGTAATGATTTGTTGTTTTCAATTCAGTTTAGTTTTATTTATATATTGCCAACTCAAAGGCAAAGACAATGCCAAGGCACTTTTTATGGCAAGGTAAACCCCCTACAGTACTATAGAGGAAGCCACAACAATCAGATGATCCTTTTTGAGCAGCACTTGATGACAGAGAGAAGGAACCACTATCTTCAACAGGAAGCAGAATCAGTCTCAGGGAGCAGAGAGAGACAAGGAGACAGTAAAAATTACTACTTGCAGTAGAGAAAAGGGGAAATGATCAGTGTATCATGGGACGTC
>JAMQGT020003466.1:0-12655 GCA_024447675.2 Pterophyllum scalare
ATCTTCTCTCTTCATTTCTGTAATCTTTTTACATATATATATTATACTAAATACTAGTTGTTTTCATTTAAATAGGACTGAAACCAGAATAAATTAACACATTAAGGAATGACTTGAAATTCGCTCTCAATTGTGTCTTTTCCACAGTTGTACAGAGATGCAGCTTAAGTGAATCAGAAATGCAAAACACAGTAATGTATACATTGATTTTTATCTTTTGTATTTGCCACCATCATTGCCACACCACATTAACACTGTTATCCCAGAGAGCTGAGTCATCCAGTAATTTAAATGCTTTTAATATACATAATCAATTTTTCTAGTTATTGCCGTTGCATAAAAAATGTTTCTTTCCCATGTACAGCTTCTAACATTTAATGGCTCTGAAAGTGAAATGTAAAAGGAACATACGATACACCAGGAGATTGTGTTATAGTTTCTGCATCCACAAGTCCACGTGGGTCTGAGAAGGTGAGCAGGCGGGTCTGGGGAGATGACTGTAAGACTGCTGATATTTTGTTCTTGGGACATAGCTTAAACCACATGGATGACATACATGATGTGTTGAGTCTCAGCAGGGCAGGTACTCTTGGCGATGCCAAAGCATACCAACAGATGCAGAATGAATGCTGCATGTACACAAAACACGGCAACAGCGAAGGATTTCAGGTTTCCAAAACTCTCCAAAAGTAGTTAAATTTGCAGCTAGTCACTTTTTAGCAAAAAGTCACCAGGGGGGCCTGAGAAGCAGCTAAATCTATTGACAAAGTTGCTAAGTTGGCAACACTGCTATGCTGTCACTTCCTGCATGATTTACAGGTGAAGCGGTGACGGAGAGAGGCGGGGCAGTGTGAAGTTGTGCAGAGACAAACTGGGAGAAGAGAAAGGTGAACTGGTGGATCTACAAGTATGATTGTAACATGACTTTCATAAAAACTCGATATATCACCCAGCCCTACTACAAAGTGCCAACCATGACAACACAACCAGTCACTGGGATGATCTTTGTATGAAAATCTTTCAGGCCTCAGCAGATGCAGTTGGATTTGTCAAGGATTGGTTTGATGAGGAATGATGGATGCATCAGTGAACTGCCTGTTCAGTGATCTCCACTCACTCCACATTGCATATGGAGATGATAAGGACTCCCAAGCTAAAAGAAAAAAAAAAAAGACTACTACAATAAGGCAAAGCAACTGGCTCAAGCTAAGCTCTGAGAGATGAAGAACAATTGGTGGATTGAGAGGATGAGGGAACTGCAGACAGCTGCTGATACAAAGGATCCAAAAATGTTTTTCAGTGAACTCAAAGCAAAGTATGGGCCACTTTTTAGAGGCACCAGTCCACACTTTGATCTTGAAGGACAGACCTTGATTACAAAGTGATGGGCACAGCATTTCAACCTTCTTCTACACTCAGTGTAGGAGCACTGTGTGGGTTGAGGGGCTGGTTTATGTGCATGTGCTTGATTATTTTTTGGTTGTGGGGGTATAACACTGGGTGTGTTCTGTAGAGGTAAAGGTAGTTGCCACAGTTGTGCTTCAGTTTGTGTTGCAGTCTTGTTGCAGTTTCTATAAGGTTAAATGAAGTTTGTGTGTTAGGACAGAAGGGCATTTAATAACTTTTGTGTGCACTATCAGTCTCCCCAAATAGCCTTTTGTTGTTGGGTCATTACAAAACATCTGAGGCACTGCCTGCATTTTAATGTAAATAGTTGTATTTAACTTTGTTTTTTGTCAAGTCAAGTTTACTTCTAAAGCTCATGTAAAACAACAGCAGTTGACCAAAGTGCTGTACATTTTAAAATAGATAAAATAACATAAAACATAAGATAAGATGATAATTAAGACAGGACATATAAAATAATAAAAGATAAGTAAAAACAGCATCAATAATGTATCCAGGACTCAAGAATCAGTCTGATTTAAAAGCCAAAGAATAAAAATGGGTTTTCAAACAGGTTTTAAAAATGTCAGCTGTTGGAAAGGTCCTGATATGAAGTGGCAGTTTGTTCCACAGTTTCGGAGTAACAGCTGCAAATGCTCGATTCACCTCTGTGTTTTAATCTTGACCTCGGGACAGTTAGGAGCATTTGCTCAGCAGACCTCAGTGATCTAGTGGGAATATGCAGGCTTGTAAGATCGGAGAGGTATAGGGAGGTGCCAACCCATGCAAAGCCTTAAAAACAAATAGTAAAACCTTAAAATCAATTCTAAAACTGACTGGCAACCAGTGTAGGGATGCCTGATATGGGGGATATATGGTCTCTTTACGAATACAAGTTAGTAACCGTGCTGCTGCAATTTGGATCAGTTGTGGTCGAAGGAGTAGCGTCAGACTGACACCTGAATAGAGATTCTTACAGTAGTCAATTTGGGATGAAATGAAGGCATGGACTGCTCTCTCAAAGTCTATGAAACACCTTTATGCTAAATTTGTGCATACATTCTTGAAATGTACAGCTTATAATTGTATTTTAAGTTATGAAAATTGTTCATTAAACAGGTTTGTGGTTTTCACAGTAAAAAAAATCTAACTTTTTTACTACTCTAATTTTATGTTTTTGAGTAATTTTTAGGTCCAACGTGTTAATAATCAATGTCAAAATGGAAAAATAACTGTATATTCACACGAGTGAAAACAGTGATGCTCTAATCTAAAAATGATAACAAACAAGGCAAGGTAAACAGTTTTTCAGGTGAAATCTAAAAGTAAAATCAAAAGTAGTCAAAAACAGCGAGTTATACCCTAGACTCCAGAGAGTTAAAAAAAAGTGTGGCATTTAATACAGCAATGGATCAGAACCATAGTTGGACCCCCCTGTGTGAGATAGTGGCAGCAGAGACACATCTCTGATGCAGCAATGAAAAATGAAATCAAAGTGCCAAGAAGAGGAAGGAAAAAAACAAACCAAAAGGAACTGTTTCCACAGAATACCAATAAAAATCTTTACAGCCTTTTTGAGTCGGTAATAAAATTCTCCCTGAACTTAATTTGGATCATGGTCCTACTTCCACAAGTCCCTAGTCCCTGGGAAATCAAAATTTGAAATGAATGCAAATATCATCTTGGTGCCTTCTGAGTTTGTTTTGGTTTTTTTTGTGGTGTGGTTTATGAGATATATATTTAGGTTATTTTGGCTGTATTCATACAGCACAGTGGTGACAGAGTACAGAAAGTGTGAACACGGTGAGAAACAGTGTATCATCCAGACTGACTGAACTTACCTGATTCTGCAGCTGCCATTTTGCCAATCTGCTGGAAACACTAGGAACTAACAGATAGGAATTAATTCATCAAACTGCTGGTTTTAAGAACCTAAAGAGAGAAAAGATCAAAATATTAATTTCTCTTGTTTGTTAATGTGTCAAACTCACAAAAAACACCTCATATAGTAGCTACAGTAACCAGTCAAGCTGCAGTCTTTATCCACTTCTGCCCAGGGTCATGTAGGGAGTGAAGTAATATAATCAAAATGTATTCAGTCTGTTAATGTCTGATCTAGGGCTGCATAAATCAATTATTTTAGTAATCGAGTATTCTAACGATTATTCTATCGATTATTCGGATAAGAAATACTTTTCTTATTAACAGTTTATCTGCATATTTTTACTTCCGTACTGCTGGTTTTTGCTGTGGAACAAACAGCGGTGGATGGAGCAGCTACAAAGTTCTCTTTTCTTCACCTTAACACTTGCTGATCAGGTGGTTGATGAAGGACCTCCAGCTGTTTCCCAGTAAAGATTTTAATGGTGGTTACTGAAAAGAAAAAGCTGCTGTTTTGGACGCTGGAAAAACGTTTCCTTTTGCACTATTTTAGCTCACCGTCTCTAACAGCCTCACCTATTTGCGCCTGCGCAGTTAAAACCGCTACCTGCTAGTGTTTTTGAAAAACTAGTGGCTGCGGGAGCCATGGCGCATGTGTGAGTAATGTTGTAATGCTTTGTATTCACGAGCATTCTCAAAAATATGTTTCTACTGCAGGTCTGTATTTAGTCACTAATAAGGGATTAAAGTATAAAAAAATATTTTGACGGAGCACCTCGGTCCTGGGGGATGGGCCTTCCGGTACCGAACCATCGCTAGTGCTAATGGCCCGCGCTCGCTAGCAAACCAGTTCTGGTAGCTACAGCTGAAGTAAAGACAAAAATAACAGCTGAAATTCTCAGCGAGCACAACACACACAGACACACAGAGAGCAGTGGAGGCGTGGAAATGCATGTCAGCGATAGTTGCCACCCGTCCCGTAAATACGGAACCCCGCATGTTACGGAGCCGTTTTCCACGGAGTCCCGTACGGGGTTCTGTAGTCTTACGAGACAGGTGGCAACTCTAGCGATAATCCACTCTGTGTTAAAGGAAATCCATCGCAGCGACGGAGAGCTTTTAGAGTCTGTGTGTGTGCGTATGTGTGTGTGTGTGTGTGTGTGTGCCTGATTCACACTCCAGTCCAGTAGGTGGCGGTAATGCAGTTCTATGTTGGTTTGCCAGCCACCCACAAAAAGACGACAGAGCACTATAATGCTGCTAATGCTAGTGAGGAGCGCCGCTTACATGGAGACAACTGAGCGCTGCAGAGTTTAAATGAAGCATCGACACAGTAAAATCTGTGTCGATAATTTTTTAGAATCGAATTAATCGAGTTAATCGATGAATCGTTGCAGCCCTAGTCTGATCTGTAACATGGAAATCTGATAGAGCACCAGGCTGTACCAGTTATAGCAGATGATACTTCAAATATAGATGCGCAGCCTTCATGCATACACAGCATTAACGTTAAGGATAGACCCCGCAGCACCAGGCCTTAATTCCAATGCCATACTTTCACAACTATAATTAAAATTAAGCCATACTAATGAAAAAGTTAAACATCCACATCACTAATAAGTTGTTAGAATAACAATGAAGCTCATGTTAATTCTTTGGTTAACTGCAGTTTAATCACCGAGTGTCCCCCTCAGTGATGCCTGAATCGGACTTTGGGAAGCATGCCTAATACACTATATTGACTGCACTGTGCCAAGTGTAAAGTTTGGTGGGGGGGTTATGGTGTGGGGGTGTTTCTGAGGATTTGGACTCTGCCCCTTAGTTCCAGTGAGAGGAACTCTGAATGCTTCAGCATACCAAGACATTTGGGACAATTTGATGCACAAATTTTGGAAAGCTCAGTACAGCACAAGGGGCTTGCACGCAATGGCTTAATTCAGATATTAGTGATATTCGATACCAGAGATTTCCTTTCTGATCCAATACTGAGTAAAATTCAACCTGGTATTGGCGATACCGATCCGATACCGATACTTTGTGCAGAAACACCTAATGAGTCTGGTAAATCTAAAAAAGTGGTGTAATTCAAATCTTGGCTTCATAAAGAACACACAAGACATCACTCTGATTTATTTATTTAAAACTCAGAAGTACATTAAGGTAACAGCCTCATTTACTACTCATTTCCCAGAAACATCACAGATTGCATCTTGGTTATTTGTGGAGCTGAAATAGCTCCAAGCCCTATCACAGGCCGTTTTAACATAAAATCCGTTGGTCTGATTCTCTGTGATTACATTTAAGATATCTAAAAATGCATTTTGACTAGACAAAACTACATTTTGACAATCCAGAATGGTAATTTAAGATATCTGCATTTACATTCTGACTAGTAAGAATAATAATGCAAGATATCGTCAATTACATTTTGACAAGTCAAAATTCCTTCCAAGATATCTAAAATGACGTCACCGGATTCATCATTTGACGGGTCACACAGCCCTAATTACAATTCAAGATATCTCAAACGTAATTATGACTAGTCAAAATTACGTTTGGGATATCTGAATTAGGCGATTGTGTGTAGGCCCCCTTGTGCTGTACTGAACTGTCCAAACAATTGCCTGTGTAGAATTTCAGGTTGCTGCAATGGCGCCGGCCATTGTGGACAAAAATGTAATACAATGCAACAATATAGAAAGAGCTCTTCCATATGGGATATGCGGAGAACGCGAAAATAATGAACTTAAAGACTGCTTCAGAAATCTGCTCAGAATCTCTGATTTTATGGCAGGCTGATTTAACAAACTGCCTTATAAACATTCTGCCAAAATGCTCCGTAATTCAAGATATCTCAAACGTCATTCGGACCAGTCAGAACGTTAATTTAAGATATCTTAAACAGAGAAGCCTCTAATTTAAGATATCTGTAATTCACTTGGAGATATCTTAAATGGCATATTGACTAGTCAAAATTACAATTCTAGATATCTCTTTAGTTTGCCTATCTAAAAATACATTTAAGATATCTTTAAATATGGTGTCATTAAGATATCTTTAATTAGAATTATGACTAGTCAAAATGAAAGATATCTAAAAATACAATTTTTACTAGTCATAATTATGTTTGAGATATCTTGAATTGTAATTAAGGATGTGTGTCATTTGAGATATCTTGAAAGAAATTTTGACTCGTCAAAATGTAATTAAAGATATCTTGAACTATTATTCTTACTAGTCAGAATGTAAATGTAGATATCTTAAATTACCATTCTGGATAGTCAAAATGTAGTTTTGTCTAAACAAAATGCATTTTTAGATATCTCGATATCTAATTACGGATTGATTTTATGTTAAAATGGCCTGCCATAGCGACACGCGCTTCATAAAACACTTCCTGGATTTCTCGACACGGGCCGCGAAGCCTCGGCACAGCAGTTACTCCTCAAATGGCGTCGTTAAAAGGCCCAAATGTTGGCGTCAACATTTGTCCCAATAATTCACCGCATTTCGAGAAGATTTTAATGATTAAACACAGAATCATCGGGGCCTCTCCGTCAGACAAAAACTCTGAAAAAAGCTCTTTTCTTACAGACTAAAGGACGAATTTCTCCGTTTCCGCTTCAAACACAAAGCGCTGATTTGGTTCACAGACTGCTCATTATAATTCATAATGACCAATAAACCTAAACAGTAAACCTAAACATCGACTGCTGTTTGCAGCTCAGTTAGTGAAATTACTGACAATAAAACCAAAGTATGGATCTGGTGATATTTTTTATGTTAATAAAAGTATAAAGTAGCATTTTACTGTTATATATCACTGATCCATACACTGTCCCGATACGTTTATACATTTAACTTTAGAACCAGACAAAGAAAATACTGTATTTCACTCACCTGGTGAAATTCTTGGCGCGCCACAAACAAGAGTGAAAATGAAAGCTAGCAAGGGAAGAGAAAAAAAAGCTGGGAGGAGCTGTGTGGTCTGATACAGGAAAATGTGGGTGAACTGCGTTCCAAACACTTATACTATAAATCCCACTATGCACTGCAACAGCTGCCCCTTTCCTAGCTTTATTGAGAATCGAGCATCTTCTCTTAAATTAGTGAGACGCAGGTCTGGACCTGCGCGTTAACCCGTATTTTAATTGCTGATTAAAATATTATGATTTTTAGACTGTTCAATAAATGTTATGCTGTATATATATATACATATGTATACATATGTATATATATATATGTATACATATGCATATATATGTGTGTGTGTGTATATATGTATATATGTGTGTATATATATATATATATGTGTGTGTGTGTGTGTATGTGTATATATATGTATGTATATATGTGTATATATATATATATATATATATATATATATATATATATATATATAATTTCTTACTATATACTATCAGCTGCCAGTACTAAATACATTTCACTGTGCATTATATCATGTACACTGTTTAAAAAAAAAAATAAAGGGAACACTTAAACAACACAATATAACTCCAATAAATCAAACTTCTGTGAAATCAAACTGTCCACTTAGGACTCAACACTGATTGACAATCAATTTCACATGCTGTTGTGCAAATGGAATGGGGCAGGACAGGTGGAAATTATCTGGCAATTAACAAGACACACTCAATAAAGGAGTGGTTCTGCAGGTGGGGACCACAGACCACTTCTCAGTACCTATGCTTTCTGGATGATGTTTGGGTCACTACCAGGAGACGTGGAGGAGGCCGTAGGAGGGCAACAACCCAGCAGCAGGACCGCTACCTCTGCCTTTGTGCGAGGAGGAACAGGAGGAGCACTGCCAGAGCCCTGCAAAATGACCTCCAGCAGGCCACAAATGTGCATGTGTCTGCACAAACGGTTATAAACCGACTCCATGAGGATGGGTATGCCAGGGCCCGACGTCCCAACAGCATGGGGGTTGTGCTCACAGCCCAACACCGCCGAGCAGGACGCTTGGCATTTGCCAGAGAACACCAGGATTGGCAAATTGGCCACTGGCGCCCTGTGCTCTTCACAGATGAAAGCAGGTTCACACTGAGCACATGTGACAGTGACAGAGTCTGGAGACGCCGTGGAGAGCGATCTGCTGCCTGCAACATCCCTCAGCATGACCGGTTTGGCAGTGGGTCAGTAATGGTGTGGGGTGGCCATTTCTTTGGAGGGCCGCACAGCCCTCCATGTGCTCGCCAGAGGTAGCATGACTGCCATTAGGTACCGAGATGAGATCCTCAGACCCCTTGTGAGACCATATGCTGGTGCGGTTGGCCCTGGGTTCCTCCTAATGCAGGACAATGCTAGACCTCATGTGGCTGGAGTGTGTCAGCAGTTCCTGCAAGATGAAGGCATTGAAGCTATGGACTGGCCCGCCCGTTCCCCAGACCTGAATCCAGTTGAGCACATCTGGGACATCATGTCTCGCTCCATCCACCAACACCACAGACTGTCCAGGAGGTGGTGTCATCAGGAGCATGCCCAGGCGTTGTAGGGAGGTCATACAGGCACGTGGAGGCCACACACAATACTGAGCCTCATTTTGACATTACATTAAAGTTGGATCAGCCTGTAGTGTGTTTTTAACCTTTAATTTTGTGTGTGACTCCAAATCCAGGCCTCCATTGGTTAATAAATTTAAGATATAAGATAAAACTTTAATGATCCCATGATGGGGAAATTTGCACATTACAGCAGCTCAGTACAGAGAAAAATGAAAGGGTGAATAAAACAAATGAAATAAAAAAGAATAGGAAACACTGTATACATAACATATATGTCAATATCAATACACATAGACATATGCATATACACACATATACACACATCAAACACTATATACAGATATCAAACACACTATATACATTTGTAGCCAGGTGTTAGGTACACAGCATAAAAGGAATGCATTATATGGGTGGGAGTGTAATAAATAAGATGTAAATGTACTGTATGGGTAAAATGTACAGTCTAACTGTTGTTGGGATGAATGACCTACGAAAGCGCTCCTTCCTGCAGCGAGGGTGTTTCAGTCTCTGACTGAAGGAGCTGCTCAGCACACCCACGGTCTCATGCAGAGGGTGATGGGGTTGTCCATGATGGATGTCAGCTTTGCTAACATCCTCCTCTCACCCACCACCATCACAGACTCCAGAGGACATCCCAGCACAGAATTCGATCTCCGCACCAGTTTGTCGATCCTGCTCCTGTCCCTTTTGGTGCATCCAGCCCCCCCCCCCCCAGCAGGTCACTGCATAGAAAAGGGCAGATGCTACCACTCAGTCATAAAAGGTCTTTAACAGAGTCCTGCAGACACCGAAGGACCTCATTCTCCTCAGCAGGTGGCGTCGACTGGCCCTTCTTATACAGGACATCTGTGCTTGTTGTCCTGAGGTGAACAACCAAGTACTTGTAAGAGACCAGTGTCTCAATGTCCTTACCCTGGATGTTCACCGGTGCTATAGGGGGCGGCTTCCTCCTGAAGTCTATGACCATCAAAATTTGATTTCCATTGATGATTTTTGTGTGATTTTGTTGTCAGCACATTCAACTTTGTACAGAACAAAGTATTCAGTGAGAATATTTCATTCATTCAGATCTAGGAATGTGTTATTTGAGTGTTCCCTTTATTTTTTTGAGCAGTGTATAACTGTGCATGTGAGAAAAAAATCTCGTCTTATCTTAACATCATACATACAGTGCTTTGCAATTAATAGTAACAGGATATGCTGCTTGCAAACATATTCAGTTCTTTTTACTTTTGCAAACCTCAATTCAACTGGATAAACATTAAAATGCTACCTTAACAAACAACCTAAATAGTTGGATGACTCTAAGAATGATTCAGAATGAATAATCACAGAATTCAGTATATGTATACTACAACAGTTTTAGGGTGGACACTGTAATTATCAAATTTGAGGAAAAAGCTCAATTATGTTGACCAGAATTTTCCAAATTAATTTAAAGAATTATTTGTAGGAAAACAGATAGAGGAGAAGCATGTACAGCATTGTTTTAGTCTGTTTTATTACCCCAGTTATTTTTCTTTACTCCATTAAAGCAGCATTATTCACTACAGACATACAGAGTCACTTTTACATTAATGTTTTCACCTTCAAAATAAACCTTCCCTTTTTTACAGAGTCAATACAGAGTATCAGGGCCCCAAATCCAAGAGTAAAAAATTGATATGTAGTCCTAAAATACATTATTTGTTTACTACCACCACCACCGCTGCCACCATGGTGGTTAGCACTGCTGCCTAACAGTTAGAATACCATTTGGAAGGCCTGGGTTTGATTCCCACCTTGGCCCAGGCCCCTCTCTCTCTCTCTCTCTCTCTGTTTTCCTGAGTTTGCATGTTCTCCCCGTGTCTGCGTAGGTTTCCGCCAAAGTCCAAAGACATGCACTTACTGGGGTTAGGTTATTTGGCTACTCTAAATTGCCCATAGGTATGAATGAGAGCATGGATGTTGTGTGTCTCTCTGTTTTAGCCCTGCGCAGCTGGGTGACCTGTACAGGGTGTACCCTGCCTCTCACCCAATGTCAGCTGGGATAGGCTCCAGCCCCCCTGTGACCCTGAACAGGATAAGAGGATGGATGGATTATTACTGCTGTTACTACAGTTATTTTTATAAGTCCTGTAATGAAAATAGACCTCCACCTGCTGGACACAGCAGGGAGAAACACAAAAGGCAGTAGATCATCAAACTCTCCACCTTCTGGAAGCAGTAACTCTTTATGTGATGAATACCCAGTACCCTCTTACCCAGTTTAAAGAGTCAACATTACAAACTTCAGCAGTGTTCTTTAGTTCATGTCAGAGTGCCACCTCCTGAACACAGCAGTGAATACACAGGTGGCTCATAGTGCAGCTACAGTATATATTCTGACCTGTAAAGTACACTCACCAGCTATTTGAATTGTAACTCCTTGGTAGCACTGGGTTGAACCCCCTTTTGCCTTCAGAACTGGCCTTATTTCTTCATGGCACAGATTCAGTTCAATTTTATTTTATTTTATTATTTCTTTTATTTATTTATCCTTTTGACCTGTATGGCTGTTTTCTTTGAGTATTTGTCATACCCAGGACACACTTGAAAAAGAGATTTTAAACTCAATGTTAAATCCTGGTTAAATAAAGGTTTGAAGAGAATCTGAAAATTATATAGCGCCAAAATCACAACAAACAGTCGCCTCAAGGCGCTTTGTATTGTGGGTAAAGACCCTACAATAACACAGAGAAAACCCAACAGTCAAAACGGCCCCCTATGAGCAAGCACTTGGCGACGGTGGGAAGGAAAAACTCCCTTTTAACAGGAAGAAACCTCCAGCAGAACCAGGCTCAGGGAGGGGCAGTCATCTGCTGCGACCGGTTGGGGCTGAGTGGGAGAGAGACAGGACAAAAGACATGCTGTGGAAGAGAGCCAGAGATTAATAATAATGATTAAATACAGAGTGAAGTATAAACAAGTAAATAAAGGTGAATGAGAAGAAACAGTGCATTATGGGACCCCCTCAGCAGCCTAGGCCTATAGCAGCATAACTAAGGGTGGGTTCAGGTCGTCTGATCCAGCCCTAACTATAAGTCTTGATCATAAAGGAAAGTTTTAAGCCTAATTTTGAAAATAGAGAGGGTGTCTGTCTCCTGGAATCCAAGCTGGGAGCTGGTTCCACAGAAGAGGGGCCTGAAAGCTGAAGGCTCTGCCTCCCATTCTACTTTTAAGTATCCTAGGAACCACAAGTAAGCCAGCAGTCTGAGAACGAAGTGCTCTATTGGGGTGATACGGTACTATGAGGTCTTTGAGATAAGATGGGCCTGATTATTCAAGACCTTGTATGTTAGGAGAAGGATTTTAAATTCTATTCTAGATTTAACAGGGAGCCAATGAAGAGAAGCCAATATGGGAGAAATATGCTCTCTCTTTCTAGTCCCTGTCAGTACTCTAGCTGCAGCATTTTGGATCAGCTGAAGGCTTTTCAGGGAGTTTTTAGGACAGCCTGATAATAATGAATTACAGTAGTCCAGCCTAGAAGTAATAAATGCATGGATTAACTTTTCATTAATAATTAATAAAACTATAGCAGGCACAGAAGTAGCAGCATAGCCCCCTCCTGGTGCAGCCTGTGAAGCTTTTGTTTCATAGTTTCTGATCGCATGGGCTGATGGTTCCTCTGCTGAGCACAACCTGTTCGTTTTTGGTACTTTTTCCATGTTGTTTCCTTTTGTTTTACTTTTTTTTGTACTTCTGATGTTTTCTTTTATCTTTTGCTGTTATCATCATCGTCATACCATTAATACTATTAATAAACTTTTAAGTACTTGTCCTTGGCCATCTGGATAGCTCTTCCAAAATACTCAAGTATC
>JAMQGT020003467.1:0-17996 GCA_024447675.2 Pterophyllum scalare
TTGGCAGCCCTCAGCCTTTCCTCCCTGTTTCCCTTCCTGAAGAATGGCTTCTTGACAGCCACCCTTCCACTGAGACCATTTCCGATGATGCTTCAGTGAACAGTCCTCATCTTGTTCTTTTTCCTCAATGTTTTAAAGATATATTCTGAGATATGCCAGGGTTTTGGCCTAATCGCCCTTTGAGAATCACTGTATTGGTGCAAAAACTGTGTTACATTTCACATTTTTCATAGATTCAACTAAAGATATGAGAAATAATTATGTGTTTTTCTGACAGGCTGATAGTAACACTGTGTCTAAAGACAAAAAATTGTTCTTTGCTAACTTGTCTGTTATGTGTACACTGGTTCATCACTTGAATTAGGTGTTGTTTTAATGTTCAAATGATGCATAGGTCAGTGTTAAATGGTTTAACAAATAAACAAACAAAAAATTCTCGGAAAATGGTCAGGTACAAAGATTGGACTGAAAATTGGTGAAAAAGCAGCCAATTTTCAAAGAAAAACTTTAAAAGGACCCCAAAAACCCTGGAGAACTACTGCTCAAGACCATTTATTTATTTATTTATTTTTTTTACCAGAAAGTCTAGATCTTCAGAAGCAAGACTTTTGCACAGTGCTGTAGTATTAAAAACAAATGCTTATATAGTGTGAGTAATTCACTAAATTATGTAAGGTGAAGAAACGACTTTCATTCTTTAAATTATGACGTGAGAAATGAAGCAAAGCGACTCAGAAAAAATACCTAACATGCTTATTTTTCTGTTTTGCGCTCTGCGACCGGACGGTGGCGGTAGTGTACTTTAAACTGGTTCGACAGACTCCGCTGAAAACCTATAGAGCAAGAAAAATGGTGGGGAAATTTTTATTCCCAGGTCCTGCGTACAGGCGCGGATACCTGTGGAGCCTTTACCTTTAACAGTAAGCTCCATACACAGAGAGTTTGCTGTCTCACATATTCGTGTTCGCAGCTGGAGATGTGGTACGGTTTAGCAGCTGTGGCCTGTAAAATGTGGCTGAAGAAACCAAATGTGTGCGTATTGTGAACGGAAGCGCCGCCTGAGACCAAAACGTGGGCAAAATTAGCCCAAAAGTGGACCAAACAAACTGACTGTAATGCTTTAACTCGAAGTAACAAGCAAGCTGGTTTACTTGGCGTTTGCTAACTGTATAAAAGTGGTGAGTATGTACCTGTCGACAACATTTGTTATTTCTTACCACGTTAGCAAATAAAGGTATTTGTGTGGTGAAGAGCAGCCTGTCAGCCTGGCTCTGAGGCTCCGGAGCTAGCTAGCTAGCTTATGTCGAGTTACTTGGTATTTAAATAATTTGTGAGTTTTACACGAAACTCTGTAGCTTTAACATTAACTGTGTCCTCAGAGGGTGTTCTGACTGGACCGGGCCACGCAGATCATGTTCGTAAACTGAAAGTGTAGAGGAAGTGGGGTTTCTGTTGCCGCCACGAGGTGGGGATAGAGGACTAAAGTAAGCGAATCATGCCCCCTCTGCAGGTGCCGTATCCCATTTCTCATACTCTGTTGTCTAAAATAGCGCCGCTACCCCGGACTGTACCCGTGCCAAAGGCCGCTTCAGGAGCCTGCAGATATTTAGACTGGAGAAACAACCAGTTTTCAGGCCCACAAAAAACATCCTCAGCCTCAAACTGAGCGTCACTGCCAGCTGGCATCTCGCCCTTTCTCAGGCTGCTGTTCCCACAGGTTTCCCTTGTTGTACTTCTGTGTGTATTGTATGTTGCATTTTTTTTAATTTGAGGACAAATGGCTAAAAATGGTGTACATGTACAGTGTCGTGCAAAAGTCTTTTGCCACGTGTCATTATAATCTTCTATGAAAATGGTCTATGGGTGCAGCGATTTATTGAAAGAAGTAAACATATATGGAAATACAGTGTTTAAGGCAAAAACAGAGTTTTAACAATTCTAACAAGCTTGAAAGTCAGTATTTGGTGTGACCACCTTTATGCTTCAACACAGCCTGAACTCTCTTAGTCAGCTTTTTTCTAATGCCTTTAAGTAGTCTTAAGGAATAGTTCTCCAGGCTTCTTGAAGGACATTGAAAGCTCTTCTATGGACTGATGGTGCTCCACTGTGTGTATTGGCAGTGTGTTGCAGTTATTGTCATGCTGAAAAATGAAGCTGTTGCCAATCAGATGCTTTCCAGATGGTATTTCATGGTGGCTCAAAGTCTGATGGTACTGTTCTGTGTTCGTAATTGCATCAGTTTTCACAAGGTCTCCAACACCACTGGCTGAAATGCAGCCCCAAAACATGATAGAGCCTCCACTGTGGTTTACAGATGACTGTATACACTTGCTGTTGTACCTTTCTCCTGACCTCCTCCTTACATATTTATGATTTTAACTAAAATCTTCCAATTGGGATTCATCACTCCATCAGATCTGTTACCACTGACTTTTCAGTCCACTTGTTGTGTAATTTGGCACACCTCAGCCTTTAAATGGACCACCTGAAGGGCTAGATGCATCTCTCAGGTCCTGTGTCGAGCCTTTGGCTTTCTTCCTATTTCTTGAGGACATGACTTTCAGATGCCGTTCACCTGCTGTAAATTTTTAGGCCTGTCACTTGTTCTTTTGTCCTCATCTTATCCATTTTCCTCAACATTTTTAAGGGCGCACTGCACACCATGCTGAGATGTCAAGATTTTTGGCTAATTTTTTAGAATCACCTTGTTGGTGCAAAAATACAATTTTTATGTCTATCATATTGTGTTACCTTTGGTATTTTTCAAAGATTCAACTAAAGAAACTTGAACAAATGATGTGTTTTTCTGACAGGCTGCTAGTAACAAAGTGCCTAAAGATGCAGTTCTTTGCTAACTTGTCTGTTATGTGTAGACACAACACTGGTTCAGCCCTTGAGTTAGGTGTCATTTAAATGATTGACTGATTCACAGGTCAGAATAACTAACAAGAAAACATTCCTCTGAAAATGGTGTGGTACAATGATTGGACTGAAAATGAGTGAAAAAGCAGCCAATGTCCAAAGAAAACAGGTGTCAGAAAGCCTGGAAAGCTATTGCTCAAAGTTGGTTTTAAAAAATCAAATGTATAAAGAAATGAGGGGTGGCTCAAGACTTTTCCACAGTGCTGTAGAATTAAAACTTTGCCTAGATTGCTGTGTTTAGGAAATATGAATAATATCCTCAAAAATATTGTGGCAGTGATATACTTCAACAATGTGTTGTTTTTGCTCCCAGATTTACAGAGTGATCGCAGCACCTCATCCTGATGACAGAAATGAATCGTACTACTGCAGAGGCAGCGGGTTTGTTCTTACACACAGACCTCTATTAATATTTCTTACAGAAAATAACACACATTTAAGCTGACTGTAGTTTTGGTGATGGCTTTAAAGACTCCAAGGTTTAGCTGAGTAACAATAAGGTTACACACAGATTTATTGCCTTTATTGTACACCGGGTTGTCAAACATAATACCCAGGGGCCAGAACCCATCTGCCAAATGGTCAAATGCGGTCCCCTGGAAGGCTTTGAAATATATGAAAATTTCAAAGAAGAAGGGCAAAATTTTCAGATTTTTTTCATCCTTCTTATATCCTTCTACAGGGTTATCAAGAGTTTTAGATAGAGCCTCGTGCTGAAACTACTGCCTCACATCTGTTAAATTCATTTAGTACCAACAACACATTTTCAGAGTACTGCAGCAGTTACTTAAAATGATCTACTGAGTTCTAATGAGTTAAGTTCCAGAATTAAGGCTTTTTTTTCTTTCTTTCAAGTTAAGGTGTTTGCCTCGACTGCCCCCTGTAGACCCTTTAGGCATGTGTAGCTCCATATTTGGTGAGACCAGCTTGTAGTGGGTCAATTATGGAGAGGCAGTTAACATGTAAACACCGCTTTAATAAGCATCAAATTTTGCAAGTGCTTGTATTCTCCCCCATTTTCCACCATCCTCTAATAGCACCTGTTGAAAGCCTTTTCCAGCATCTCCAACAAAATTCAAAAGAAGAGAAGTACTCGTAGAAGAATGTTGTGGCATCCTTCCAGTGCAGTCGAGCCACTTGCAACAACCACTGCCAAGTCACACTGAAACTGTTCTGGTGGCTGTAATGACACCAAATGCCCCTTTTTAGACACTTGATCTTTGTGTTTCCTTTATTTTGGCAGCTGCCTGGCAACATGCAGTCAGACTTGCCTGTGGATTTAAAACTGTCTAATTTCCACTGAAATTGTTTTGGCAGTCTGTATACAGAATGCATAAAGATGCACTGAGTTAAAGTGCAACAGTTTTCTCAAATTTCAAATTTTGCTCACGTGCAAAATAAAGAGTCACCTTCCAAGAGGTGAATGAGTGCATGTTTTCTGCATGTGTCTGTGTATTTGTATGTGGTGATAGGGTTATTATGTTATAATGAATGGGGAGCCTCTAGCTCTGTCATTCACTCGCTAGCCAAGAGTGTAAAGAAGCTACATGCTCAACATTCCTCTCCTCTCTCCTCTTCTCATACAAACAGTGAGACTGAAGTGGGTTGTGGTGTTTGTGTGAGTCCCTCTGCACGTAGCCTGTGCATGTTCGGCAGTGGGATGAATGAGCCAAAGTAGGGTGTATAACAGAAAAGGAAACTCAGCAGCCTTTCAAATGTTGAGAACTGTTAAGTGGACTTTTGTGGGGGGTTTTTTGTTTGTTTTTTTATTCATGTCATAGTCCATTTCATAGAGATCCGCCATGGCTTTGCTGTCTGCTGAATTAACAGATTTACAATAATAAAAAAAAGCTGTTTTCTCAAGTAACTTCTAATTAACTGAATATATTTAAGCAGAAATTAATTTAAACAGTGATTTGGAAGGTAAGAAATGTATTTACAACAAATTGCACTGTTAGAAAAAGATCTAAAACAACTGTAGAGTTTGCATTATGTACGCTAAATGGATCAAAACATGGAAATAAACTGCGTTTTTCACAAAATCAGGTCACAGGAATTTTTTTTTTTTTGGCAACAACGAGCTTTTCTGTGTTTTGTTTTTTTATATAATGAGAAATAAAGACTAGAGAAACCTGAAGGGAAACTCAGATATAGTCAACAGAGAAGTGAGACAATATTAATAATATTGGTATCATTTTAAATTATGGTGAATTTGCTGAGAGAAGTTGCAGAATTCAAAGGAAGCATTGATTGATTGGTTCAAACAAACTCCTGTAAAAGGGCTGCTGCTGGAAGATGAATGCAAAATTCATGTTTAAGAGGCAACATAATAGGCTAAAAGTGTCACGCCAGGAGAGATGCAGCAAAGAAAGAAGCCAGCTCAGAGAAAGGGAGGGAGAGGCCTTTTGGTCTGCTTTCCCAGGCTATGCATCAGGAAGGCTGTATTTTTTACACCATGACCAGCGCATAGCCTTTTCCTGGGGAAATCCGAGACAAAATCAAGAGAGGCTGGTGCAGGGAGGGAGAGGAGAACAGGAAAAGTAGCCCTGGGAAGGAAGGGGGGCAGATACGGTGGAGGCCACACAGCATGAGTGACAGAGAAAGAAGCTGGAGCTTTTGGGAATGCTCAGTGGAACACACGCACTGGCAGACAAAAATTGTAAAACACACATGCATGATCACATCTCCTCTCGTTTCCAACCTCTCGCATCCACCGTGGCATTCCTAAAATGTGCTCCGAGTCTCCTCTAGAGTATTTTGGCTGCAAATTCAGCTGGAATGCAGAGCTAATGCTCGATTCCTCTGCTGTCCAACCAGCCTCAGCTGTTAATCCGATGTTATGGCTGCTCTGCTGTGCCTGTTAAAGAAATAATATTTTACGTTATGGCTGCTCAGCTATGTCTGTTTTAATAAACAATATTTTCAAGTGTATTGCATTACTGTTAAGCTAAGAATTATGTGGAGCAGAAAATAAGTAAACTGTTTGGCAAATTTGATCTTTTATTTACATAAAGAGTGAGGGGAAAAAAATCAATATTATGAATTGCGTTAAAATCAATAAAGAGGCTATTAGAACTAGGCAACTATTAATTGCTATTTGTCTTTGCAGATAACTATGCAAATAGAATAATTTGCATATTCTCAGCCACCCCAGAGGATTTGCAACTTTAAACATTTACATTTTTACAAAAATAACTCTTTAATGACCAAAAGACTTGATTAGACAAGCATAGAATAGATTTAGTTTTAAATAACTAAAACTCTAGTTCTGATTCCTTAACATGTCAAAGGTCAAAGTGAAATCTCTGTGTGTGTGTGGTGTGTGTGTGTGTGTGTGTGACATTGTCTCTGTGCCTGTGTGTGTGATATGCCCCCAGGTCTTGACCCTGCCATGCTGAGAGACCAACTCTTCGAACTGTGGAACCGGAAAGATCTGCAGATGGTAAGAGTCACTTTCACAGCATGTGTCAGGTCCATACATGCAATACTGAGAGTGTGTATGTGTTTACAAAGGTAGCAGGATGGAGCTTTTGTGTGTCTGCATGAGGCACTTGCACAGGAAGAAACAAGTGAGTGAGAGAGAGAGAGAGAGAGAGAAAGAACCCAGAATCCTTAAATGAAGCTCACCAGTGTGTGTGTGTGTTTGTGTATGTGTGTGTGTTAATGAGGAAACCAGACTGCCTGTCAGTAGGAAGGAATTTGCGTTGCTCTGAATGAACTTGAGATCTGTGTGTGGAGGATATTGAGTGGATGACATCTGTTTTGCAAATTAAGACAGTCTGGATTTTCACACATATATTTTTTTCTCATGAAGGAAGTTTATAATGCTAGATATTACTTTTTTTTTTCTTTTTTACACCAAATGTGTCACAAGGATCTGTCATGTGTGCCCAGAGAGTGAAGAAAACCAACTCTTACATGACTGTAACACTGTGGCTTCAAGGGAGCAGTTAAATGCGCTGATTCACCTCTTTGTTATCATGCAAACATTTTGAGATGTTATAATTGTAAAACAATGGAGCCTTATGTGCTCCAAGTTCCACATAAGGTTCAGATTTGAATTAATCTACCATCATTTTTAAATACTTTATACATTCACCTTCTCCTGTATTATAGTTTTACCACTCCCTTCTCCTCTGTCCACCCACAGCTGCATTTGGCAGCCCTCCAGGGATTTTCAAAGCTGTCTGAGCCTCTGGAGGCCTTACTAACAATCCTGGAGAGTTGTCCGGGCAAACAGAGAGGTCGGAGCCACACCCTTGGCCATCACATTCTCATGGAGTTCCAGACATGGATTAAGGAACATCCTCAGGTACATAAGCATGCAGAGACAGACCTGCGGTCCTGGCTAGCAGTCCAACATTTTCACCTGTTGTGATTTTGAACTGTAAATAGTATTTGCTGACTTTATAGTTGTGTTATCATTAAGATATTTTAAAATGAATTTCTGAACAACTCATTTTATTGGTGTTGACAAAATGTGGACCTTCTCACAACAAAAACACCTCTGTTCTTTCACATTTTAAAAGGGTATTTTTGTTTTCTTGGGCTGTGGTTTTGTGTTCTTCGTACAGGTCAATCTGAGATCACTCTCAGAGCAGCAAGCAATGGCACTCCAGCAACGTGCTCTCAGCTTGCTAACAGATACCCAGCCCAACTTTGTAGACAGTCTCAGAAACATCTACCAACTGAATTTACTGGATCCAGCCATACTTCAATTGCACATTACTAAGCTGCAGGCTCTCAGCTGCTACAAAGAGGTGGGTGCCTGATTTCATGATAATTTTATTTTTATGGTGGAAATCTTTAAGATAACCTTTGAAAAACTCAAATTTATGCTGACACGTTGTTTTTCCCTGTAGGCAGCAGTGCTCAGTATTAAGCTGGAATTACAGGAAGAACTAAATATGGAGGAGGTGAGATATTCAGTGTGTCTCTCTAGTTCTTGTTTGTGTTTATTAATAAGCTGTGGGATAAATAAACACTTTCAAATCTCTATCCAGCTTCCTAAATGTTTATCTCCATTGTCCTTCTGCAGATATGCATACCATTAATCATGCAGGATAAGCTGTCAGTGGCAGAGTCCTTTGTCTCTGGCCACAGTCATCTAGAGCAACGATTGGTTACACTTCTAGACTCTTGGTGTCACCCCAGCTTCAGCATGGAAGAGCTAAGCAAGTATGATGCATGCAAGCAAGTGTGAGAACTTATTCATACAGGTATCGGCATGCCAACTTCCAAAGTTGTGTAATTGTGTGGGCACGGGTATTTCCTCAGGCAGTTCCCTTCCCTCTCTCTGACCAGACAACGGATGGGCCACATCCAACCGAAAATGCTCACCAAACACGTCCTACGACTCATGGAGAAATTCAAGGTTGATAAAGGTACATGACTGGCTGCATGTCTCATTTATGTATACTGCAGGTGGATGTCTCAGGCACAAATTATAGTGACCTTGTCTTTTTGGCACAGGACTGTGTCCCAATGCACTGCACAAGAGGAGACTAGACTCTCTGCGTTTCCTCATGTACAAGAGGTTTGTGGAGGTAAGTGATGCAGCAGACTTTCGATTTTATTTGAAGAGCATTATTAATACATGTACTATCAAAGAAGCTGCTCATCACTCACCTTTACTTATTTAGCTTATGAAAACTGGTTATAATAAAAGTAAAACATTTGAAATGGAAGACAGACATAATTTCTTGTTTGGTTTCCAAAAAAAAGTCTTTCTGACTTATTTGTTGGTGATGGCTGGATTATGTAATTTTTTTGTAATGCCATAGTAATATTAACTATATTGTTTGTCACTTTAACATATAAGATGAGGTTGAGGGTGTAGTACAGAGTTGCTTTCTTCAGGGAAAATAAAATTTGCATACTGTTATCAAATTTTTAATTATTTATGCTACACTTCTGAAAAATATGTAAGAGTTTACTTTTAATCTTAGCAGAACTGCATGATCAGCTAGCCTCTTAACTCACTGGGAGGAGATGGATAAGAGATCAGTGTGTTTATATAGCTCATGAGCTTTTACTGATAGATTATTGTTCAGTGAGTTGTTTTTACACAGTGATATACAGCCCTGTGACAAACTAAGTCCACCCTTCTGGCTTCCATATGAATCAAGAGGTAAGAAGCAACCAAGTGCTGCTAAGTAGTCATACTTGCTGATGATTAATTGGTCAAGTGTGACTGCTTCCATAAAAACAGACGTATTGACAGTTTGTTGGTCTGGAGCATTTGGCTATGTGTTAACACAATGCCACCACCTTCCTATGAGTGGAGGTTCAAGCAAATTCACCCCAAGGTCAGACTGTGCCATGCTCAGAGAAACTGGAAAATACCCAGGAGCCGTATCTCAGACTACAGGCCTCAGCTAGCATGTGAAATATTAAAATACAGTATAATTAGAAAAAGACTGAACACGTATGGCTCATTTGGAAGGCTTCCCAGACAAAAGCCTCTTCTTGGCAGCAAGCCTTAGGTTTGCTAACTTGCATCTGAGCAAACCACAAGACTTTAAGAACAATATCCTTTGGACAGACAAGACAGCACCATGTTTGGTGAAAACCAAAAACAGCATATCAACACAAACACCTCATACCAACTGTCTAACAGAAGAGTTGATGGCTGAGGATTTGGGCTTGTTTTGCAGTCAAAGGACCTGTGCATCTTGCTGTCATTGAGTCGACCATGAACTCCTCTGTATACCAAAGTATTCTAGAGTCACAAGTGAGGGCATCTGTCTGGCAGCTAAAGCTTGGCTGAAACTGGGTCATGCAGCAGGACAGTGATCTCAAGCACAGCAGCAACTCTGCAACAGAGTGGCTGAAAAAGAAAATCGAGGTGTTACAATAACCTGATCAAAGTCCAGACCTCAACCTTATTGAAATGCTGGTGGTGGTGAGACCTTGATGAAAGCTGTGCATAAACCAATGACTGCAAACCTCAATGAACTAAAGCAATGTTGTACAGAAGAGTGGGCCAAATTCCTCCACGATGTGAGAGACTGATAAAGTCATGCAGAAAGCAATTACTTAAAGTTATTGCTGCTAGAGGTGATACTCCAAGCTACTGAATCAAGGAGTGTACTTAGTTTTTCATAGCTCTGCATAGTCTTTCTTTTTTATTTGACTGTTTGCAGTAGTTTTTCTACATTCTGGAACAATGTAAGGTACTTAATTTTGGGTAAGTGCATTTTAAACAAAAAATGCAAAAATATTAATTTCTCCTGTTTTCAAGGCAAAAATTTCTGTGATTTTTGGCTGCAAATTGAAATGAATTGTCCTGTTGCAGGCACTTTCATGGGAATTGGTCAAGAAGAATCTATCAGAGAAGATAATTAAGTCTTACTGTCATTTTAACTGACAACACTGCTTACAGAGGATGAGGATGTGAACTGTGGACTAATAGACATTGTGAATAGATAGTAATAATGATGACAAAAATAGTCACAAAATTCTGAATATAGAGGCAAATTTTCCTCAGATTGTATTATAATTTTATTGATATAATTTATAATATATATTGTAAAAGTTTTAATGGAGAATACTTTAAAATACTAGGTTTGTATGTTTTCTTTTCTAATAGAAAGGCATGACAGAAGAGAACTGGAGTGACCATGTACAGGTGGGCTTGTGTGTGTATTCACTTGATGAAGTGTAAAGATATATGGCAGTACTTGTATGCAGTAATATCACCAAGTTTATCTGCTGTGTATGTATAGTATGTAGTGGCAGACGACCCTGAGCTGCAGATCCACTTGGTGGAGATGTTGGTGAAGTACTCTGGTCTTCACAAAGCCTCCCAGTGGTCACTGAGATACAACATCCCCAGAAATCGACTTCCCTATGGAGTATGGGAAACCCAGCAGAGTCTACCACGCGCTCAACAGTAAGTTAGCCAGAATATGTATAAACATCTCCTGTTACGCAAGTTGTGGTATGCACTGGCTGTATTTATGTGTGTGTATATATATATATATATATATATATATATATATATATATATATAACGGAAATATGAAGCTAATTTTTCCTTCTCCACATCCTGTTTCTCACATATTACTTTGATTTCAGCTTTCTTTTGCAACAGCTGCTCAACACGGTCTTATAAACAAAACTTTTGTACTCACTTGCTTCTTTTTCACTATTTACATATTTTACTGACACACTTAACTCAGTCATAACACTTAATGCATTTTGTATTTTCTTTGTTTCCTCTTTGGTTATGAGTCCACCGCTGTAGAGCACACTGCCTAATATGCAAATTCATAAAACACACTCATTTCTGTCCTCAGACAGATATGTCTGAGTGATACCACAGAAACTGAGGAGTGGGAGCTATCTCAGTCTCACTGTGAGAAGTTCTACCAAGTGCCACTCACCAAAGAACAGGTTCACTTTGTGGACACACCAGAAGCTCTCAAGAAATGTCAACACATTGTGCTCAAGGTACACAGGACTAAACACCACCTAATGATGGAAAAAGCTGATTGATTTTTAAAGATGTGTCTGTCTGTAGTTTAAGGTCCAGTGAAAGTCTTTATTGTGAATCATTGATTATTCAACTTAACATTTCTCATCTGTGTTCTGTTGTCTCTCCTTTGTTAGGAAGGTGGTATAGTTGGAGTTGACATGGAGTGGCAGCCTACGTTTGGCTGTATCTCAGTTCAGCAGGTTGCTCTGATACAACTTGCAGTTTCTGATCAGGTTTTCTTAATAGACCTCTGTGCAAGGAGATTTTGTGAGCACCCAGAAACAGTTAGTTTCATCAGGAGGTTGTTCACCAAACAAAGTGTCCTTAAGCTAGGTTAGTAAGAGTCTTCACATATTTAATATTATATCAAATTCTTATGATGGTCTTTTTTAAAAAAACAAAAAAACAAACAAACTTTGGTCTCTCACATTTTTCTTTTTTTTTTTTCCCTCCCCTATTTAGGTTACGGTATGGCCGGTGATCTGAAGTGTCTCTTGGCCACCTGGCCGCAGTTACAAGAGGACCCACTGAAGATGGACAGGATGCTTGATCTTCTTAGTATACATAAAAAAGTAATCTTTTCTTTCATTTGCATAACTGAATACAAAACGGTTTCTAAATGAAGTACAGCACTGGATTTGAGTGTGGAGATGACATTTTTACAAATTCTGCATTTAAATAATGCATTTAAATAATGTGTTATCTAGATCCAACATGGTACACTCAGCCGGACCCAAAATGTCCCTAAAGAGGTACTGGTGGGAGAGGACTGTGCGGAAAAGGGCCTCAGTCTGTTGGTACAACAGGTCCTGGGAAGGCCCCTGGACAAGACAGAGCAGATGTCTAACTGGGAGAAGCGGCCTCTACGCATCAGCCAAATTAGATATGCAGGTATGGTATTGTGTGTGCACAGACAGACAATGACAGAGAGACAGATGGTCGCTGCTCTCTTCTCTATAGAATATCAGAGATTATTTTGTTACCCCCTGATGAACTGCAAACCAATAAATCCCCCCTTCTTCCTCTCTCTTTCTCTTGCTTCTTAACATCTTCTAGTGGCAGATGCCTACTGTTTGCTGGATGTGTACTCTGTTCTCTCCCGTAACCCAGCATCTTTTGGGCTGCCTGCTGACCTGCACAGCATCTCTTTAAGCCAATCAGAGATGAGCAGAGATAAGGAGCTGAAGGAGAAACAGGGCAAGCAAACGAAACAGGCCCTTGACAAAGAGGTCAAGGATCAGCTGACTTCTCCTCTATTTTGTGTGTGTGTGTTTGTGTGTGTGTTCAGAGGTTTGATTTATTGCCATTATTAACAGCAGCATTTAGCGTGAACTGGCTGCTCCAGTAACTCAGCATTCAACCAGTGAGTGTAATAGTCAAACTGGGAGTCAAACTGCGTGCTTTATCTTGAAAACATAGGCTTTACTGCCTAAGCCGACTGATGAAATATGCAGTAGTAGCTGTGCTTAGTAGTCTGAGAGGTAGGGAAATTTAAAATGTGTACAGTAAAATCAGTTTTATCAAATGAACAATAAAACAAATTACTTTTATTTTAATTATTTCTTCAGTTTCCCTTTTTCAAGATATATTTTTTAACATTTTAGGTTTCATAATACTCAACCTGGACATGTTGAAATTCTACTTTGAACATGTGTAATGTTTGTTCATTGTCAACATTTCTATACAAAAAATGTTTTTAAGACCAAAACCAAACAAAGAACCTAGTAAACAAAGTCACTTGAAGAGGGTCTTTGTATTAGAGTGACATTTTAATACTTGAATCAAAGACATATTCAGTGTATTCATTTTTTGTCTTTCTTTTTAATATGCCAGAATTTAATGTATACTCACAACTTTAGTCACCATAACACTGCCAGGATTATTGTAGGTGTAGGCTCAGCTTCATGGATGACAACCAACCCATTTACATGTGAAGCCCATATGGTAATTTACCTTTTATTACTCCTTTGAGTTTTTATGTAACATGTAAATTAATACTGAACCTCTTCTTTAAGACCCAACTTTTGAGCATTCAACCTGCAAGGAGGGACAATAAGCAATTGACAAAGACACTTTAGCAGCTCCAGCAGTGCAGATTTGAAACTCACCCACTGCTGTGGCCTCCCTGAACTGTGGTGCAAGTGAAAAGAAAATCCCCCTGTGGGGATCAGTTAAGTATCACATTATTGTCTCTGTCCATTTAGGAATGTCAGGGGGCTCAAAGGGTCAGCCCCCCTCGTTCAGAGCCAGAGAAAGGCGTCCTGTATGGCAGGGAGCCTGCAGAAGATTCCCCACCTCTACCCCCTCAGCAGTTGCGGGTGGTGTGTGACAACATGCTACAGGGACTCGGAAGATACCTGCGTTGTTTGGGAGTTGACGTGGTCATGTTGGAGAACACTGATGATCACAGAGTTGCAGCTAAGGTTAGTCCTTCTGGTTTTTCCCAGAAGACATCTGGTTGCCTCCAAGTAGTTGGTAGGCTCCAAAATTTGAGGTTCCTCCTTTCCTCCTCATATTAGTATGCAAATGGTGTTGAGGAGCACTTATTGCTTCTGACTGTTCACAACTTTTCCCTGATCATCTGTTCAAAGCCTAAAGGTCTCCACAAATTAGAGCAGGCCTGTAGCTGCACCTACATTTGCCTCTGCCAGTTACCGTGCTGTGGCATCTGCAGAACCTACACTATCAAATAAAAGCATACATCACATTTTCAGAATTTTGTGTACCAAAGTATAATTCTTTGTGAAACCCCTTCAAAATACTTAGAATATAAATGATTAATGAAATGTGTTTATTTTAGTTACTGTTGTCCTTATGTGTTCTTATTTGTTGCGTCTCAGTTAGCGCAAGCTGAAGGCCGTGTCATACTCACATGTGGACAGCCTTTCCAAACTGTAAGTACATATGAACCCTTAACAAATCTAAAATCTAGGCATTCCTGATGCAGCTTGTGTGCTTGTTTTCATGCATTTGTGTGTCATCCTTGCTCCCTAGTATACATGGATTGTCTTTATCTCTGCATACAGTTGCGTTCTCAGGTGGCTGAGGGTCGCTGTCTCTCCCTAGACTGCTCGGAAAAGGCCAGAGACCAGGCTGTTCGAGTTCTCAAACACTTCAATGTGCAGCCCACTCCCAGTGATATATTCAGCCGCTGTCAGGTACTTCACTGTGTGAAAATATTTGTGTTTGTGTGATATGGTACAAGGTACACACAAGACAGTGTATAATTTATATGATTTTCATGATATATTAGCAGGAAATTAAAGTGAAGTTGGCTGCAGGGAAGATGATAAATTCTCAACAGATAAATTAAGGAAATGATACACAACTTGCTTGATCCAGAGTAGGAGACAAATAACATCTGTGTTATTAAACAATCAGTCCATAATGTTAAATTATCTTGCTCAGACATTACAAGTTGCATTTGGCTTATACACAGCTGGAAGTGAGAGAAATGAGAAAGCTGAAGTTCCTTTTTTAGTGAGAAGTACAGTGCATCTGGAAAGTTTTCACAGCGCTTCACTTGTGCCGCATTTTCTCATGTTAGAGCCTTTATTCCAAAAGGGATTCAATTCATTTTTCACCTCGGGTTTCTACATACAATACCCCATAATGACAAAGTGAAAAAAGTTTGGAAAATCTTGCAAATTTATTAAAAAAAATAAAATTATAATGTGCACATAAGTGTTCACAGCCTTTGCCATGACACTCAGAATTGAGCTCAGGTACATCCTGTTTGCACTGATCATCTGTCAGATCTTTCTACACCTTGATTGGAGTCCACCTGTAGTAAATGCAGTTAATTTGACATGATTTGGAAAGGCAGTCATCTGTTTATATAAGGTTGACAGTACATGTCAACACACAAATCAAGCGATGAAGTCCAAGGAATTGTCTGTAGACCTCTGAGACAGGATTGCATGGAAGCCACTCCTCAGTAAAAGGCACATGACAGTCCACCTGGAGTTTGCCAAAAAGCACCTGAAGGACTCTGAAGGCCGTAAGAAAGAAAATTCTCTGGTTTGATGAAACAAAGATTGAGAGACTTCCTTGATGATATCCTTCATCTTCCAACAGGACAATGACCCTAAGCACACAGCCAAGATAATAAAGGAGTGGCTTCAGGACCATTCTGGGAATGTCCCTAAATGGCTGTGCACCGACGCTCCCAAAGGTGCTTCAGCAAAGCAGCAAAGGCTGTGAATACTTGTGTACATGTTTTATATTTTTCTTTAATTTTTTTAAAAATAAATTTGCAGGCAAACTCTTTCCATGTTCTCATTATGAGGTGAAAATGAATTTAATCCATTTTGGAACAAGGCTGCAACATGAATGTGGAACAAGTGAAGCACTGTGAAAACTTCCCAGATGCATTGTGCAAGTATGAAAGGAAATATTTCTGTGATGATTTTTTTTTTTTTAAACCTGCTGCGTGAGTTAACTATCAGAATTCTAGGAAAAAAGCTTGTGGTAGATGTGGTATGTTTAGCCCAGAGTGAAAATGGAAGCATTTTTTTCAGTCTTAATGGGAAGGCTACAAGGAAAGAAAGTCATGTAGTGTTTACAGCAGGGGAAGATGTCAAAGCTTCTTATGTTGAACTTTGCTGGTGACGGGGGAGAAGGGCCGTTGCATATGGTTAAGCTATACGCAAACTACACCGAGTTCGGCTCATCTGTACAAACTAAACTCCCATACTGAGTCATTTTTTAATTCCCAAGTATTGCCCACAGGGAGAGTGTCTGTTTTCTGTGTCTTCTGGTTTTGTTGAGTGATTTTTAAGATGGTGTGAGATAGTGACAGGTAGATTGGTGTGGGCACTGGCAGTAATGTGGTTGTTGTAGTGGTATCAGCTGCTACAGGGGATGCTAAACAAGTGTCTTTAGTGGGATATCCAGTCTCACCTTTACTAAAAGGATCAAGAGCTTGGAGTCGATCTGCTTTACTTTTATGTTCAAAGTAGCCATTTTAGAACATTGGAATATCTAATTAGTATCCCTACTGAGCCCTGACTGCCTCCCTGTGGAGGTATTCTTGGCATGTCCAAATGGGGGAAGACCCTGAGGCAGACCCAGGAGACTGCAAATGGGATTGCATATCCCATCTGGTCTGGGAATTCCTCAGGTCCCACGGGAGCTGGAAGATGTTGTGAGGAAGTGGGATGTCTACTTTTCATTGTTTAGCTTGCTGCCACCACAGCCTTGACCAGTGCAAGTGGTGGGAGATTGGGGAAAAGGTATAAAAGATGCAAAAACAAATGGCTAGGGAAAAGGAGAGTTCAACATGAGGTGTTCTCTAAGAAAATTCACTCATAATGCACTGCAAGAGAAGAAGCTTTAAGGTGAAGATTTGATTTAACCACAAGGGAATCTGAAAGTAAAGGAATTTAACCGCAGAAGAAACAAAGCTGAATATATTTTTGTTTCCAGACAAATCTTCATGTATTCATACATAAGACTGAAAGTAGCCATTCACCCTCAGTATACAGATCTGTGTTTTATCATGCTTGTGGAGCCTAGAAAAAATTGTTTAAACAGTTAAATTGGCTGATTTTATGGTACTTGACCCATAGATATCTCTGTGGGTGGCTGTTTTAGAGGGACTGTGTGCTGTGTTTTGTGTGTGTTAGTGGCTGGGTGGGGACTCAGGGCAGTTTTGAAACTTGGGGTGTTCTAGCTCACTCCTAGTGGGGGCCAGATCTTTGAAGATGCACCACCAGATGCATTTCTTTCAGACAGAAAATGTTACAAACCTGGACCACCTCGATGCTGCTTCCTGTCTCACACACACAGAGAAAAATCACAAAGAGATATTGACCATTGGTTAAATATCATCTATATCTTCTACTTATTGGTCACTCCCAACATGACTTCAAGAGAAGGCACTCTGATATGCATGTCATTAATGCTAATGACATGCAAAATGACATAAGTAGTTCCAGCTTTTTAATTAGGTCATTCAGCAAAACTGATCTGTGAAACGTTCTCCACCTGCAGCCAGTGTGTAATCATCTCTCCTTAGCCAATGTTGATTGACTCACATCAGTTTTCTTTAATAAATTGTTTTCAGAATTATTATAAAATTATTAAAAGTAATATTTATAAAATGTAATACTGCCAATAAAATTTCTTAAATTCTGACTAGATGGAAGATTAACTACATTTCAATAAGGTTTTTTTTTTTTTGGTATTAAAGGTTTGCTGACTACTTGCTTAAATAGTAAAATATTGTGGGTGTGGGTGTGGGTGTATGTGTGCATGTTGCAGAGAGCAATAAAGAGTTTCACTCTGGGGGCTGCTCCACAGCCCACCCAGGCATAGGTAACCTCTTTGTGATCTGATTGTAAAGCTATCTAGTTAGCAATGGATGGGTTAGTTTATCTCCTTTTAGTCTGTGTTCCTCCCTCAATCACATAAACTACTGATGAATGTTGTGAGGAAAGAGAAGTTTAAAAGCACACACATAAACACACACCAGGTTAAGCACAGACTCATGTAGGCATGCATATGTAAAGTGTATACAAGGAAAGGGTTAATGTTTGTCTCTGAGTATCAATAGGCCACACAAATTTTAGAGGCATAGGAATTTGACCCCAAG